>WNWK01011669.1:0-63386 GCA_009830355.1 Cherax destructor | reverse complement strand
TGTTCCACAGGGGTCAGTTTTGGGCCCCCTGTTGTTTACAATTTACATAAACGACATAGATGAGGGAATAAATAGTAGCATAAGTAAATTTGCTGATGACACCAAAATAGGCCGTCCAATTCATTCAAACGAGGACATTAGAGCACTCCAGGATGATTTGAATAGACTGATGCAGTGGTCGGAGAAGTGGCAGATGCAGTTTAATGTAAACAAATGCAAAGTTCTAAATGTTGGGCAGGACAATAACCATGCCACATATAAGCTGAATAATATAGATCTTATTACTTGTAATTGCGAGAAGGATTTAGGAGTTCTGGTTAGTAGTAACTGAAGCCTAGACAACAGTGCATAAGTGTTCGCAATAAAGCTAACAGAATCCTTGGCTTCATATCAAGAAGTATAAATAACAGAAGTCCTCAGGTTGTTCTTCAACTCTATATATCTTTGGTTAGGCCTCATTTAGATTATGCTGCACAGTTCTGGTCACCGTATACAGAATGGATATAAATGCACTGGAAAACGTACAGAGGAGGATGACAAAGTTGATCCCATGTATCAGAAATCTTCCCTATGAGGATAGACTGAGGGCCCTGAATCTGCACTCTCTAGAAAGGCGTAGAATTAGGGGGATATGATTGAGGTGTACAAATGGAAAACAGGAATAAACAAAGGGATGTAAATAGCGTGCTGAAAATATCCAACCAAGACAGGACTCGCAGCAATGGTTTCAAGTTGGAAAAGTTCAGATTCAGGAAGGATATAGGAAAGCACTGGTTTGGTAATAGAGTTGTGGATGAGTGGAACAAACTCCCAGTACCGTCATAGATGCTAAGACGTTGTGTAGTTTTAAAAATAGGTTAGATAAATACATGAGTGGGTGTGGATGGGTGTGAGCTTGTACTAGGTCAGATGCAGTGCTCCTTCCTTAAGTGAATGTAACCTGACCTGTACTAATTCCTTAAGTGGAAGTGACCTGACCAGGTGGTCGGCTGGACAATTATATGAGTGGGTGCGGTTGGGTGTGAATTGGTCCTGACTAGGTTGTGCTACTAGGTCAGATGCAGTGCTCCTTCCTTAAGTGAATGTAACCTGACCTGGCTGGGTCGGGGCATTGGCTTAAGCCGTTGGAGATTTGGACCTGCCTCGCATGGGCCAGTAGGCCTGCTGCAGTGTTCCTTCTTTCTTATGTTCTTATGTTCTTAATTGTTCGAGTTTGGAGATGCACGAAAACCGAGGGTCCACTGTATAAGGATACCTTTTAAATAAGTTATCAAAAGAAAATTAGGCAGATATATAACTAGCATCATGTCTTCTATAGCAGGATAAGAGCGGCAGTCTAAGAAAAGCTCTTTGAAACTTACTAACTTTTTAAGTGATAAAAATAAACTTTTAAGTATTAGCATTTTATTCAGACTTCTTAAAATGGCATAAAAATAATAGTATACATTCTTTTAAATAATGTACAATAATACACAAATTATATATCACAATGTGTTGCCATTAGTTTTCCTACTCAGTACTAGTAAGTGTATATTTACCTGTTAACACTCCTATCCCATAACAGCATGTTAATGTTTTTAATAACATGTCAATGTTCATCTGGGAGACAATTCATTTACAGCATATAGTACTCAGGCTTCTTTCCGTTTCTTGCTCTGTTCATAGCTGAAAAAAAAAAAGTATAAATATACAGTAGCGCCCCACTTATACGGCAGGTTAGGTTCCAGGCTACTGCCGCAAAGCAGTTATCGCTGGAAAGCAGAACGTCATATTTTCCACTTATAAATGCATATAAATGCCAGATAAGTTTACACTAACAAATATTAAGTTAGCAATAGAACTAGTCATTAAAAACAATAAAAAGTAAAACACACACACACACAGTACACTCATTATTTACCTCAAAATATTTGTAGTCTTAATGTAGGTCAAAAGGTGAGTAGTATTTATTGTAAGAAGTCAGGTGTGGGTAGGTATGGTAGCCCTCCTGGGCACCCCACCCACACATAATATACAACGACCTTAAAGCACCCTAGAGTGATAAAATGCATATACAGTACACTCATTACTTACCTTAAAATATTTGTAGTCTTAATGGAGGGTGAGAGATGAAAAGTATTTATTTGTAGAAAGTCAGGTGTGGGAGGGAGGGAGGGAGGTAGAGTAGCCTGCCTGGCCATCCCACCCACTATGTAAACAAACAGACAAAGCATCTGGTTATGGTTCATACACGTTCATACAAACACGTTACATTGTGTACAAGTTATCTCCACAGTGGTACAGTAGAATAAATAAAGAGCAGCACTTCCATTCTCATGTAACATCATTTTTAGAAGGAATGATGCTCTGACAAGTTAGTACAGAATAAATAAACAGCAATTCTCCCATTCTCATGCGACACACCATTTTTAGAGTACATACAGTCATCCCTTGGTTTTCGATTGTCCCAGTTTTTGCCGATTTTGGTTTTCGCTGACTTTTTTCGGGGAAAATTTGTCTCAGTTTTCGCCGATTGTCTTAGTTTTCGCCGACCGTATGGGACCTGTCCACCAGTGCCGCGCACATACAAAGGCCGTAGGCCCGCCACCCACGCACCCCCCAGCACCACCCACGCACATTGTCACGCAGTCTAGCATTGTTTATGCTTGAGTGAACATCACCCCAGGAGTACATACAAAACATTTATTAACAATTCATTGTTTTTGGCCCTTGATTATTGTGTGTGACTACTAAATAAGCTACAATGGGCCCAAAGAAAGCTCCTAGTGCAAGTCCTTTGGTAAAAAAGTGAGAAACACGATGGAGTTTAAGAGTGTAGCAGGCATGCAGGGAGTGTAGCATGTATGCAGGGAGTGTAGCATGTATGCAGGGAGTGTAGCATGTATGCAGGGAGTGTAGCATGTATGCAGGGAGTGTAGCATGTATGCAGGGAGTGTAGCATGTATGCAGGGAGTGTAGCAGTATGCAGGGAGTGTAGCATGTATGCAGGGAGTGTAGCATGTATGCAGGGAGTGTAGCATGTATGCAGGGAGTGTAGCATGTATGCAGGGAGTGTAGCATGTATGCAGGGAGTGTAGCATGTATGCAGGGAGTGTAGCATGTATGCAGGGAGTGTAGCAGGTATGCAGGGAGTGTAGCATGTATGCAGGGAGTGTAGCATGTATGCAGGGAGTGTAGCATGTATGCAGGGAGTGTAGCATGTATGCAGGGAGTGTAGCAGGTATGCAGGGAGTGTAGCAGGTATGCAGGGAGTGTAGCAGGTATGCAGGGAGTGTAGCAGGTATGCAGGGAGTGTAGCAGGTATGCAGGGAGTGTAGCAGGTATGCAGGGAGTGTAGCAGGTATGCAGGGAGTGTAGCAGTATGCAGGGAGTGTGGCATGTATGCAGGAGTGTGGCATGTATGCAGGGAGTGTGGCATGTATGCAGGGAGTGTGGCATGTATGCAGGGAGTGTAGCATGTATGCAGGGAGTGTAGCAGGTATGCAGGGAGTGTAGCAGGTATGCAGGGAGTGTAGCAGGTATGCAGGGAGTGTAGCAGGTATGCAGGGAGTGTAGCAGGTATGCAGGGAGTGTAGCAGGTATGCAGGGAGTGTAGCAGGTATGCAGGGAGTGTAGCATGTATGCAGGGAGTGTAGCATGTATGCAGGGAGTGTAGCATGTATGCAGGAGTGTAGCATGTATGCAGGGAGTGTAGCATGTATGCAGGAGTGTGCATGTATGCAGGGAGTGTGGCATGTATGCAGGGAGTGTGGCATGTATGCAGGGAGTGTAGCATGTATGCAGGGAGTGTAGCATGTATGCAGGGAGTGTAGCATGTATGCAGGGAGTGTAGCATGTATGCAGGGAGTGTAGCATGTATGCAGGGAGTGTAGCATGTATGCAGGAGGTAGCATGTAGCAGGAGGTAGCATGTATGGAGGGAGTGTAGCATGTATGGAGGGAGTGTAGCAGGTATGCAGGGAGTGTAGAGGCATGCAGGAAGTGACCCCAGATAAGGACTTGGTACCTAAATTCCTTATGGAAGGGATTCCTTTCCAAAAATAGGGTCTCTTCCCTCTCCACTCCTCCCTCTCTTCCATCCAGCAACATCAGTCTTCAATAAAGGTAAGTGCCACATAGAGTTCATTCATTTGTGCATGTAAATCTATCTTTAAGGCCCCTCATAAATTTTTTTTTCCAAACTTCTGGGTTTCTGGAATGGATTAATTGAATTTCCATTATTTCTTATGGGGAAAATAGTTTTGGTTTTCGCTGATTTTGGTTTTAGCCGATCCATCTGGAACGGATTAAAATCGAAAACCGAGGGATGACTGTAAATGATATTATTATTATTATTATTATTATTATTATTATTATTATTATAAAGCGCTAGACCCACAAGGGTCGTGAATAGCTATAGATAGAATGAAGGCATACAAAAGGAATATTTTTCTACAGTTAAGTAACTGGTGTTTGTCTAGAGAAAACTTAATTCTTCTTTGTCATCATCTTTGCTGATGACACTGTGCTTTTGGGAGATTCTGAATAGAAGTTGCAGAGGTTGGTGGATGAATTTGGTAGGGAATGTAAAAGAAGAAAAATTAAAAGTGAATATGGGAATAACAAAAAAAATTAGGTAACGAAAGACTGGATATCAGATTGGAGGGAGAGAGAGTATGGATTAGATGAATGTATTCAGATATTTCGGAGTGGACGTATCAGCAGATGGGTCTATGAAAGTTGAGGTGAATCATAGAATTGACGAGGGGAAAAAAGTGAGTGGTGCAGTGAGGAGTCTGTGGAGACAAAGAACCATGGAAGCAAAGAGGGAAATGTATGAGAGTATAGTTATACCAATGCTCTTATATGGGTGTGAAGCATGGGTGGTGAATGTTGCAACAAGGAGAAGGCTGGAGGCAGTGGAGATGTCATGTCTGAGGGCAATGTGTGGTGTGAATATAATGCAGAGAATACGTAGTTTGGAAATTAGGAGATGTGTGATTACCAAAACTATTATCCTGAGGGCTGAGGAGGGGCTGTTGAGGTGGTTTGGACATGTAGAGAAGATGGAACAAAATAGAATGACTTCGAGAGTATAAATCTGTAATGGAGGGAAGGCAGGGTAGGGGTCGGCCTAGGAAAGGTTGGAGGGAGGGGGTAAAGGAGGTTTTGTGTGCGAGGGGTTTGGACTTTCAGCAAGCATGCAAGCATATATGAGCGTATTTGATAGGAGTGAATGGAGACAAATGGCTTTTAATACTTGACGTGCTGTTGGAGTGTGAGCAAAGTAAAATTTATGAAGGGATTCATGGAAACCGGCAAACCGGACTAAAGTCCTGGAGATGGGAAGTACAGTGTCTGCACTCTGAAGGAGAGGTGTTAATGTTGACATTAAGTTATATAAATTAGACACATATGCAACACTTGGGTATCTTTATTGAGGAAACGTTTTGACACACAGTGGCTTCATCAGTCCAATACAAAGCAGAAAGGTGTAAGGAGAGGAGGAATTTGAGGTAATCAGTCCCTCAGCCTGGAGTCGATGTGTTCAGTCATCAATCTTGTAGGAATACAGCACAGGGCCTTTCTGCTTTGTATTGGACTGATGAAGCCAGTGTGTGGCGAAACGTTTCCTCAATAAAGATACCCAAGTGTTGCATATGTGTCTAATTTATATAACTTAATGGTTCTCTGAACCATTCATCTACATTAAGTTACATAACTGTAGTGTAAGCATGCCTCTGGCAAGACAGTGATGGAGTGAATGATGATGTAAGTTTTTCTTTTTTGGGCCACCCTGCCTTGGTGGGAATCGGCCGATGTGTTAATAAAAAATAAAAACACAGAAAAAGAGGATAAACTTAACAAAAACACCAAACATTAACTATACACAAATAAGTACGTATTATCATATCAAGTTAAAAGAATTAGCATCGGTTAAAAAGCACATTATATAATTAATGTTAAAAATGTTCCTAAAAGTCCCCAGAGGTCCTATTTGTCAAGTGCTGAAAGCCTAAAATAATTCAGCAGATATTTACGTGAGTATGCGAGCCAACTGGTAGATTCCTGTTGTAGCCACGAACACATTCACACTGAAGAGATTCCAGTTTCTAGGAATTATGACCAAGGAATATCTGCAAAGTTTCATTATTTTAGAACACTCGTGCAATGAGAATTTAAGGGATGGGCGAGACATTTTCATCATTTTTTTTTTATTTTGCTAAAATATCAATGGGAATTTGTCTGTGAATTAAGCACCATTTGAAACCTAGACACTGAGTTTTTAGTGACGTTTTGCCTTACAGTTATATAGAAAAAAAAATAATGCCCTATTTGATAGGGCTTAGGGGAAAACCTCTCCTACAAAGTTATTAAGACATACAATGTTCTAGTTGAAATCAGATGAAAGACGAAGAGTTTGGTTTTCGAATTACAGAGCCTTTTGAGTTTTCTGTCAATAGATTGCATTATACAAAATGTTGAAATACGTGTTTTTTTTTTTTTTATTTATTTGGGAAAAAAAAAATCAGTAACAACAAACCGTAAAACATATCACAAACTCTCCCTGTAATTCAATAGAACCATCATTCCTCAATAACCTATGAAAGAATCATGATGCTCTGATAAATACTCTTTGCATGAGAGATACTATAATGTCAATAACTTATTCTTGAGATATTGATAATTATGTTTGTGTAAAAGTCTAAGGTAATGACGTGCCAAACATCAGAGCACTATAATCCCCTATCCCCATGGGAAGCCAGAAGGCTACTGATCTGCTCCCTGCACCACTCACCCACTACACTCCTCACAGAAGTTGCCATGTAGTGAAACAATCATAAAAATCGCAATTTTGGGGTAAAAAAAAAAAAGACTAATTGCCAACATGTCCTCTTCCCAAGTGAAAGATAAAAAAAAAAAATACTTTTTAGTAAAAACATACTTAGAAATATGATAGAAACACGCTGATTACATCAACATGTTGCCAGAATTATGCACTATTTTTTGGCAAGAATTTTTTTTCCATAATTTTTCGATTTCAATATTTTTTATCACTCAAAACGTCTCAACCCCCACCCCCCCTTAAAATTCTGTTATTTTATTTGACCTGATCAAAAATAATTTAAAATGATGGAAAATCTTATTCAATTTGTTTTCTATTCAAAGATAAATGTATTTGTGTATAAGTCTGAAATTTCCAACCATTAATTTTAGGTCTAAACCTGCATATGTAGCTTATTAGTAGATCATCAACTTATAAACCAACCAATTTTACTAAGAAACTCTGCATGATAATGTGTAAATATTTACAATCATCTCTAACAATTTCACAATATTGCAATACTAAAACTTGAGGAATTGAAGGAGCAGTAGGGAAGGACAGTCTCTCATTAAGGTTTTGTTTAACCTAAGTCAAAATAATATTTGATCATTTCAATATACAAAAAATCTACAAAAAGGGAAAGTTTAACCCAATGCAGGAAATATTACTCATTATAGCATCATATGCTGTATCACAACTTTCAAATTGCAAAAATGTAAAAGTAACTTATAACTTATTATTATCAATACCACAAACATATTACAGTGCAGTAAGTTTTTACTCAGGTGGCTGACAGTTTCCCAGTATATGTGGAGCTTTAACTCTGGCCTGGCATCCTGCTTGTCAATCCAGCCCTGGGCAGGAAAATATTCTAAGATATCCATTCACTGAGAAATAGTGTATCTCATCAGTGATAAAAGGTACTGACCTTGACCAGATAAGACCAGTAGCTGCCAGAGCTGATGACTGGGTAAGAGAAAGCTTTTCTGCAGGTCTTGCTATATCTCCAAGACCAGCCAACACCAAACCCTGCAAAAATTAAATCATATACTCCACCTGAACAATCATACTGTATACAGTGGACCCCCGAGTTTCGTAAAAACTTCACTCCTGAAGTCTGCTCAAGTGCCATTACCGAACGAATTTACTCCCTTAAGGAAAAATTTCACGTAGGTTAGTCTATTTCAGACCCCCAAAAATACACTTCCACAAGAACTTACAAAATTATACTTACATAATTGCACGATTTCCGGGGTATTCGTTAACCGAGGGTCCACTGTATATACTAGATATTATACATATCAAATGTTCTTGCATTACATAAAGTGGTTCATCCTGGAACTTGATCAGTTCAACCTGGTAATGGTCCAAAACATAGTTTAACCTTTCAGGGTTTCGGCAGTATACTAGTATGGCTTACGCGCCAGGGTTTTCCACATACTAGTACGCATAAATTCTAGCGCCTTCAAATTAAGCGGGAAAAGGCTGGTAGGCCTAGAGGTGAGAGAATAGTTCTACGTGGTCAGTGTGCGCAGTAGAAAAAAAATTGGGGACCCAGTGGTGCATTGTGGGAACGCCATGTTAGTACACCTTGTTCACCATGCCTCGTTGTAAGAAACTCCTCACTCCTCGATGAATTGGAACACTTTTGTTCCCCAGTGACAGTTCTAATACCGATGGGAGTGTCAGTGATGATGAGTTTCAAGGTTTTGAGGAGGTTGTGGCTGTATAACCCTTGTGGTTTAGCGCTTCTTTTGATTATAATAATAATGAGGAGGTTATGACCGAAGCTAGTGACCATAATACCGGTAATATTGAGGAAAACCCAGACGACCCTCAACCTTCAACCTCTGGTGCTTTGGCGTCTTGTTCACGTTCAGTTGTACCAGAACGAAGGAGGAAACTCTTCTTTACCCATATCCAGGACTCTGATGTGAGCAATGGTGATGATAGTGATAGTGAATATGAGCTCCAAGCTCTTCAAAACAGTTCCAGTAGCGAGAGTGGAGTGGAATATTCTCCAGTGAAGCATCAGTATATACGACAATATATGCACTCTGGTAGCGTGCCATATGTTTTCCAAGGGGAAGGAGTACATTTCGGAGTACATCCCGTGGGCGTACAACAGGAACAGATAGTGAAAATGAAGATAATAGTGTTGCAATTGGGATGAGAAATGTGCATGCATCTGGTGGTGGTGGTGGTGGTGGTAGTGGTGGTGTCAGGCGTGAGGCACCAGCAGTGAGCCATGCTGCCACCCACGCCGGTGACTCGCCCGACCTACAATAAAGGCCACCCTCACCTACCTACCGACCACACCAACCAGCACAACCACAACCTCCACAACCACCTGTCAATATCCAGTACCCACCAGCAGACTGCACCTGGGATTGGCAGGAAGCTGACAATTTTATTCCCAATCCCCATCAGTTTGATGAAAGTCAAAGTGGAATACGCCCATCTTGTACACTTGGAAACAATGCCACTGAACTGGAATGTTTCGATTTATTCTTTGACGAACCCCTGATGGAAATTATTGTCAGGGAAAGCAACACATACTACGAGTACACCATGGCAAACAATATTTTCACCAAAATCACGCCTCCACAAATGGAAAGAGACAACTGTGGCTGAGATGTATATTTTCTTTGCCACAATAATGCTTATGCCACATGTGTATAAGCACAGTGTCAAATCATACTGGTCGACAGACCGCCTGATTGCAACACCAGGTTTCAGTGATATAATATCAGTGAATCGATTTGTGCTACTGTTACGTATGCTACACTTCTCAGACAAAACCAGGCCTGACAGAAACGACAGGTTATATAGGATTAGGAATGTGTTTGTGTATCTGAATCAGAAATTCAATATGCATTTTTATCCCTTAAGGAAGCTTGTTATTGATGAATCATTGAGTCTGTTCAAAGGTAGACTGTCGTTCAAGCAGTATATACCAAGCAAGAGGAAACGCTTTGGTATAAAGCTGTTTGTGCTTTGTGATTGCTACAGTGGTCTTGTATTGGATATTATTGTATACACTGGAAGTTATACATTGCAAGATACCAGGAAGTTATTGAGTATCTCTGGTGATGTGGTTAGAACAATAATGGAACCATATTTTGGTAAGGGGCATATATTATATACAGTGGACCCTTGGTTAGCGGCCGTAATCCATTCCAGGAGCTAGGCCTTTAACCCTTTGACTGTTTTGGTCGTATAAATACGTCATACGAGCCACTGTTTCGGACGTATCAATACACCTAAATTCTAGCGGCTTCAAATCAAACGGGAGAAAGCTGGTAGGCCCACATATGAGAGAATGGGTCTGTGTAGTCAGTGTGCGCAGTATAAAAAAAATCCTGCAGCAAGCAGTACATAATGAGAGAAAAAAAACTCCGACCATTTTTTTGGATTAAAACGCCGACTTTGAGGTGTATTTTCGTATTGTATTTATGGTTGTATTCTCTTTTTTATGGTCTCATTTGATAGAATGTACAACATACTACAGAAATATAGATGATTTTGATTAGTTTTATGATGAAAACGACCTTGAAATTGAGCTCAAAGTAGGAGAAATGTTCGATTTTTGCAAATGTTCAAGAGTAAACAAATCACGCCACACGTTCAATACACATCAATTGGTGAGTCTAATATTCTTTCAAAAGTGCACTGATATTATATATACCATTTTTACAATAATGCAATAGTCTGCATAACGGTAAATCTTCTATTTTTTATGCGAATAAAAAATCAAAATAGAAAGCAAAAGTAATATAAGAGGGGCCTAAAGACGTGACTAATGAACAGATAACATCTTATTTTAGTGACAGGAATGTCTACATTGTTTATTCTGGACCCTATTTTGAAATTTACAACTTTTTTATTTTGCATGAAATTGGCCAAATTGCCAATTTCTGATCACTTTACTGGGTAGTTGAAATCGATAAATTGGTGGTTTCTTGTACTCAATCGATAGAACAAATGAAGTTCTAAAGAAATATCTATGAGTTTGGTCAACTGGAACAATGGAATTTACCGAAAATAGGGCTCAAAGTCAGCGAAATTGCCGATGCGTATATATTGCTGAGATCACTAACTTCACGAGAGCGTAATTCATTGAGTTTTCAACCAAATTTCAAACTTTTGGTGTCTTTACCATCGGGAAACGATTCTCTGTCATTTCCTAAGAAAAAATAATTTTTTTTTTTTTTTAAATTTTGCAACAACAGGAGAGCACTCAGGATTGAGGGTTGCGACAGTCAAAGGGTTAACTGAAATAATTTTCCCCATAAGAATTAATGTAAATACAATTAATCTGTTCCAGACAAAAATATTCACAAAAAAATATTTTTTTTAACAATTAACCCTTTGGGGGTCGACAAGCCTTCTTGGAAACCTGTTGCTGGGCTCGAAAAGTTTTTGGATTTTTTTTTTCTTATGAAATGATAGAGAATCTTTTTCCGATCATAACGCCACCAAAATTATGAAATTTGATTGAAAACTAACGGAATTATGCTTTCGTGAAGTTAGCGGTATCCATGACATTTACGCATCGGCGATTTCGCCCAATTTGAGCCCTATTTTCGGCAAATTCCAATGTTTCAGTCTACTAAAATTATAGCTATTTCGCTAGAACTCCATTTCTTCTATCGATTGAGCACAAGAAACTGCCTGTTTATCAATTTCAACTACCCAAAATAGTGGTCAGAAAATGGCAATTTGGCCAATTTCACACAAATTTCAAACGATGCCAATTTCACAATAGGGTCCAGAATAAATAAGGCAGACATTCCTGGCACTAAAATAACATCTTCTCTGTTCATTAGTCACGTCTCCAGGCCCCTCTTACATTACTTTTGCTTTTCATTTTGAATTTTTATTCTTACAAAAAATAGAAGATTTACTGTTATGTATACAACTGCATCATTGTAAAAATGGTATACATAATATCAGAGCACTTGTGCATGAATATTAGACTCGCCAGTTGATGAGTATTGGATGCATGGTGTGATTTGTTTACTCTTGAACATCGGCCAAAATCGAACATTTTCGCTACTTTGCGCTCAGTTTTAAGGTACAGTGGTACCTCGAGTTACGATGGTCCCCAAAATCGCCATTTTATGTAAGTTTATTTTTTTAAATGCTTTTGTAAGTATATTTTTGGGGGTGTAAAAGGACTAGTCTATTTTACATTATTCCTTATGGGGATAAATTCGTTTGGTAATGGCACTTGAAGAGCATTCTCGAACGAAAAAATATCGTAACTCGAGGTACCACTGTACTTGTCATCGTGAAACCAGTCAAAATTATCTCTATTTCTGTAATATATCATCCATTCTATCAAATGAGACTAAGAAAACGAGATTAAGTCGACGAGTGAACTTGACAGATGTGTGCGGTACAGTGCGTGGAAATCGTAACCATATGCCTAGGTTCAATGCAGGCACTCGTAGAGGTCAGGTGCAGGCGTTTGCTGCCAATGACATCACGGCATTTTTTTGGCATGACAAACGAGATGTCACATTGTTGTCATCAGTTCACCCTAATGAAATGACAGACACTGGCAGGCTGAATAGAGAGACCAATGAACCCATTCTAAAACCTGCAGCTGTGATGGACTACACCCTCAATATGCGTTCAGTGGACAAATGTGACATGCAGATTGGGTTTGCTGATTGTGTTCGCAAGAGTTATAAGTGGTACATAAAACTTTTTTCACATTCTGGACATTTCCATGCTCAATGCTTATAATATTTATAAGTTGAAGACCACAAACAAACCACCATATGGCGAATTTTGTTTGTCTGTCATCAGACAAATAATATTCAAGTACCAAGGAACAACACCTGCAATAGAAAACCGCCCACCAAGTTATCAACACCTACCCTCTCGTCTGAGGCCTGGTGATCACTTCCTAATAAAACTGCCTGCTACTGCTTGCAAGAAAAAGGCTAAAAAAAAAAAAACACCCACAACAACGCAGAGACACTCCTTTTATGTGTGTGGAATGTAAAACACCACTGTGCATGGAACCATGTTTCAAAGACTTCCACAAGCTGCAGAACTTTTAGAAACATGTGCAGTAACTATATGTGTATACAGTAGGCCCTCATTTAGCACGGTAGTTACGTTCCTGAAAACGTCGTGTTAGCTAAAATCGTGTTAGATAATTAAAAGAACTTATGGGAAAAATAGGGTTACGTTCCTGAGAGTCCTCAAAAAGCCAAACAAGTTTTTTTTAGACCAACAGATCTTACAAATATAAAAGAGAATATGTAATTGTAGTTCATTATCGTGATGTATTATGTTGTTTTTACTGCTTAAGACTACAAATGTAACAGAAATAATAGTATTTACCTTAAATTGTGGGTGCTGATGTTTGTGGATGATTGTGAAGAGAGTGGAGAGTTATGCTGTGGCCCTACTGGGCTGAGGTGGATAGTAGAGATTCTGGAACTGAAGTCGATGGTTGTACTGAGTGTCTCTAACTTTAATAAAGTCCTTCAGTAAGTCAGTTAAGTCATTCAGTATCATTCATTAAGTCAGTCAAGTCAGTCATTCAGTATCATTCATTAAGTCAGTCAGTCAAAGTCATTCTTATTAAGTCATTCAGTGCAGTCAAGCATTCATAAGTCAGTCTCAAGTCATTCAGTAAGTCAGTCAAGTCATTCAGTAAGTCAGTCAAGTCATAGTCAGTAAGCAGTGTCAGTCAAGTCATTCAGTAAGTCAGTCAAGTCATTCATTAAGTCAGTCAGTCAAGTCATTCAGTAAGTCAGTCAGTCAAGTCATTCAGTAAGTCAGTCAGTCAAGTCATTCAGTAAGTCAGTCAGTCAAGTCATTCAGTAAGTCAGTCAGTCAAGTCATTCAGTAAGTCACGTCAAGTCATTCAGTAAGTCAGTCAGTCAAGTCATTCAGTAAGTCAGTCAGTCAAGTCATTCAGTAAGTCAGTCAGTCAAGTCTCAGTAAGTCAGTCAAGTCATTCAGTAAGTCAGTCAAGTCATTCAGTAAGTCAGTCAAGTCATTCAGTAAGTCAGTCAAGTCATTCAGTAAGTCAGTCAAGTCATTCAGTAAGTCAGTCAGTCAAGTCATTCAGTAAGTCAGTCAGTCAAGTCATTCAGTAAGTCAGTCAGTCAAGTCATTCAGTAAGTCATCAGTCAAGTCATTCAGTAAGTCAGTCAGTCAAGTCATTCAGTAAGTCAGTCAGTCAAGTCATTCAGTAAGTCAGTCAGTCAAGTCATTCAGTAAGTCAGTCAAGTCATTCAGTAAGTCAGTCAGAGTCATTCAGTAAGTCAGTCAAGTCATTCAGTAAGTCAGTCAAGTCATTCGAAGTCAGTCAGTCAAGTCATTCAGTAAGTCAGTCAGTCAAGTCATTCAGTAAGTCAGTCAGTCAAGTCATTCAGTAAGTCAGTCAGTCAAGTCATTCAGTAAGTCAGCTCAAGTCATTCAGTAAGTCAGTCAGTCAAGTCATTCAGTAAGTCGTCAGTCAAGTCATTCAGTAAGTCAGTCAGTCAAGTCAGTAAGTCAGTCAAGTCATTCAGTAAGTCAGTCAAGTCATTCAGTAAGTCCAGTCAAGTCATTCAGTAAGTCAGTCAGCATCAGTAAGTCAGTCAGTCATTCAGTAAGTCAGTCAAGTCATTCAGTAAGTCAGTCAGTCAAGTCATTCAGTAAGTCAGTCAGTCAAGTCATTCAGTAAGTCAGTCAGTCAAGTCATTCAGTAAGTCAGTCAGTCAAGTCATTCAGTAAGTCAGTCAGTCAAGTCATTCAGTAAGTCAGTCAGTCAAGTCATTCAGTAAGTCAGTCAGTCAAGTCATTCAGTAAGTCAGTCAGTCAAGTCATTCAGTAAGTCAGTCAGTCAAGTCATTCAGTAAGTCAGTCAGTCAAGTCATTCAGTAAGTCAGTCAAGTCATTCAGTAAGTCAGTCAAGTCATTCAGTAAGTCAGTCAAGTCATTCAGTAAGTCAGTCAGTCAAGTCATTCAGTAAGTCAGTCAGTCAAGTCATTCAGTAAGTCAGTCAGTCAAGTCATTCAGTAAGTCAGTCAGTCAAGTCATTCAGTAAGTCAGTCAGTCAAGTCATTCAGTAAGTCAGTCAGTCAAGTCATTCAGTAAGTCAGTCAGTCAAGTCATTCAGTAAGTCAGTCAAGTCATTCAGTAAATCAGTCAAGTCATTCAGTAAATCAGTCAAGTCATTCATTAAGTCAGTCAAGACATTCAGTAAGTCAGTCAAGACATTCAGTAAGTCAGTCAAGTCATTCAGTAAGTCAGTCAGTCAAGTCATTCAGTAAGTCAGTCAGTCAAGTCATTCAGTAAGTCAGTCAGTCAAGTCATTCAGTAAGTCAGTCAGTCAAGTCATTCAGTAAGTCAGTCAGTCAAGTCATTCAGTAAGTCAAGTCATTCAGTAAGTCAGTCAGTCAAGTCATTCAGTAAGTCAGTCAGTCAAGTCATTCAGTAAGTCAGTCAGTCAAGTCATTCAGTAAGTCAGTCAGTCAGTCAAGTCATTCAGTAAGTCATTCAGTAAGTCAGTCAGTCAAGTCATTCAGTAAGTCAGTCAAGTCATTCAGTAAATCAGTCAAGTCATTCATTAAGTCAGTCAAGACATTCAGTAAGTCAGTCAAGTCATTCAGTAAGTCAGTCAAGTCATTCAGTAAGTCAGTCAGTCAAGTCATTCAGTAAGTCAGTCAAGTCATTCAGTAAGTCAGTCCAGTCAGTCAGTAAGTTAGTCACACAAACTTATGTTTACATCTTTTTATGTGTACAAAGTAACACTTCATTACAGCCACAGGTTATGTCTTGTCTAATATCTTTTTCTTCGTTAATTCTAAGACTTAATAAATGCTTAAACATTTTCTTGCCACTTTGAGCAACACTGGTATGCCTACTGGATGACATGATTGCTTGGCAGATACAAGATATAGTAATTTAAAGATCAAAACACAATTCACTCTCTTATTCTTGACAAACAGCTGGCTTGACGCGGAATACGAATGCTGGAATGGGGGAAGCATGGGAAGGCGGGTGGTCTCCCCAGCTGTTCCACAACATTAGCACCGGCCGCTTGAGGGAATGGTTATTTGTTTTTTCTTCCTGCAAACTGTAAGTTTATTCAGGTATACACAGATACAGTTACAAAGATTATCATACATAGCAGCATATGTGTAGAGAACCTAAGATAACCCAAACTTTGGGCTATCCTAGGTTAACACTTTGGGTTATCCTAGGTTCTCTACATATATGCTGCTATGTATGATAATCAATGTAACTATCTCTGTATACCTGAATAAACTTACAGTTTGTGGGAAGGAAAAACAAATTCCCTTTTCCTCAAAGCATGAGGATTCTTACAGCGGTAAATAACCATGGGCTTACACTTGAAATCACCTGATGCATTACCCAAAAGGAGCAAGGTGAAGCGATCCTTTGCTGTCTTGAAGCCTGGTGCACTTTTCTCTTGCTGACTGATATAAGTTCATGTTGGCATTTTCTTCCAGAAAACACTTGTCTTTTCAGCATTAAACACTTGTGGCTCATAGCCACCCTTAGTAGGACCCCCACTGACTCAATGGTTTAACCTACTGCATGCGACCGCGGGCTCAAAATTTTTCCCCTCCAGTGAATCGCGTAATATAAGGTTTATGTCGTGTTAGATAAAAATGTGCCGCAATTCTTCAATCGCGTAATACCCAAAACGCGCAACATAAAGTCGTGCTAAATGAGGGTCTACTGTATATATGATTAAACAATAGTAATAAACAATATTTTTCATTGTAAGTGTTTGTAAATGTGTTTTGTAAACAAAATAGTGAGAACAAACTTTATGCCGTTATTGTGTAAAAATCAACAAGTGAATATTTGAAAAACAGCACTTATATTGGTCTCACAGGCCATAAAAGTTATTTGAAAAAAAAAAATTAAAAACGATAAGAAAACAAATCCAAAAAAATAAATTAAAAATTACCGGCCAACCGGCAGTCAGCGATGTTGTCATAAGCGGTTTAATTTTGGTCAACTTCAAGCTTCTATATCTCGGTAAGTATTGATCGCAAAAAAAAATTTTTTTAGCCTATTAGATTTAGAAAAAAAAAAATTCAAAAGAATTATTTTTTTTTTTTTTTTTTAAATTCTGCGACCCTGAGAACGAGATTTGGAGAGGGCCTTGCGACCCTGAAAGGGTTAAGGTTCATCTCTCATTTAGGTTGATTGTCAATGTTACTTTGAAGTATTGTAGCTTTTCTTGTTCTTACATCCTTTCTCAAAGGAAATTATAAGAGGAAAGAAGAGAGGACAAGTGAAAGAGAAATTAAAAGAAAACAATAGTAGAACAGTAACAAATATTATTTTGGTTTACACTAAAAATTTTATTAGGATTCTTTTCAGCTTGTGAAGAGGATACTTGAAGAGAGACGACCAGGGTAGTAAGGTAAATAATTCTCTCCCACAATCACACTCCAGCCTGCTCTGCAGGCATCAACTGTAATGAAGGACCACCATGCTATACTGAAGAAATGGGGATATGTGACATGAAAGGAAAATTATTAGCATAATACAGTGGTACCTTGACTTACGAGTTTAATTTGTTCGATGACCGAGCTTGTAACTCAATTTGCTCGTACAGTGGACCACCGGATTTCGTCAATAATTCTTTCCAGAAGGCTGTTCGAGTGCCATTACCAAACGAATTTGTTCCCATAAGGAAGAATGTAAATTAGATTAGTCCGTTTCAGACCCCCAAAAATACACTTACAAAAGCACTAACAAAAATACACTTACATAATTGTTCGAGTTGGGAGCAGTATGAAATCCGGGGGTCCACTGTATATCAAATAAATTTTCCTCATTGAAATTAAATGAAATGCCATTAATCCGTTCCACCCCCAAAAAACCACCCAATTTTTTTTTTATGGGTTTTTAAATAAGAAAAATACATTTATAAATAAGAAATATTGTATAAAAACATAATAAAAGAGAATGTAAAGAAATAAACTGGTTTTATAAAGTGTACAGTCATACCTCGGGTAACGATGCTGTCAGGTAACGATAGTTTCGAGTAACGATATTTATAACGTAAAAAAAATGATTGCGGGTTACGATGTTTGCTTCGGGTAACGACATTCGTACCGGACGTGTCCGCGTAGCGCCCAGCTGAGCGCGCACTCCAGGGAGCGTCAGTGTGCTATTGTTTACAAGCGAGAGCGACCACCCACCCACACCCACGCATTCATACCAGTATATTGTCATTATTCCACTGTTTTTAGTGCTTGCAACTGCTAAATAAGCTACCATGGGTCCAAGGAAAGAGATGGAAGAAGGTGCCTTCTAAAGTGATTAAGGAGATTTGTGGAATGTGGAGCAGGGTGCAAGGCTTTATGGATGAATATCACCCTAACCATGCTGTTGCAGGCCGTGCTGGCAACCTGTACAATGACACAGTGGTGTGTCATTTCAGGGATGTGTTAAAGAATCGCCAGACACAGAGCTCCCTGGACAGATTTATTGTTAGAAAGAGGTCCAGTGACTCTCAAGCTGGTCCTAGTGGCATTCAAAGAAAAAGGGAAGTAACCCCAGAAAAGAACTTGGTACCTGCAGTGTTAATGGAAGGGGATTCCCCTTCCAAACACTAGCATACTACTCCACCTTCTCCCCTCCTCCACACATCAACAACTCTTCAATAAATGTAAGTGACATGTTATTGTACAATATTTACATGTGTATTTAGTTATTCTTCATTAAATTGTGTACAGTGGTCCCTCGGTTTTCGTGTTTAATCCGTTCCAGAGGGAGGCACTAAAACTGAAACACACGAAAACTGAAACCATTTTCCCCATAAGAAATAATGGAAATTCAATTAATCCGTTCCAGAAACCCAGAAGTTTGGAAAAAAAAATTTGGGGGGCCTTAAAGATAGATTTACATGCACAAATGAATGAAATGAATGTGGCACTTACCCTTACTGAAGACTGATGTTGCTGGATGGAAGAGAGATAGGAGGGGAGAGGGTAGAGTCCCTAATTTTTGGAAGGGGAATCCCCCTCCATAAGGACTCAAGGTACCAAGTCCTCATCTGGGGTCACTTCCCTTCTTTGTCTTTTAATCCCACTAGGACCAGCTTGAGAGTCACTGCACACCTGTGGCACTAAATATCTCTCCAGAGAGCTCTGTGTCTGGCGTCTCTTTAAAATGTCCCTAAAATGGGAAAACAGATTGTCATTGAACATGTTGATGAGACGGATTCCAACATCTTTGTCAGGGTGATGTTCCTCCACAAATGATTGCACCCTACTCCACATTGCACAAATCTCCTTAATCTCTGAAGAAGGCACCTTACATCTCTCTTCCTCCACTGAAGCAATTTCCTCAGATCTGTTTTGTTGTTGTTGCAGCTCAAGCTCTTGCAGCTCTTCAGTGGTTAGATCTTCATTGTGGTCCTCCACCAACTCTTCCACATCCTCTCCATTCACATCCAACCCCATGGAAGTCCCCAATTCCACAATATTTTCCACAACTTCCATAGGCTCCTCAGGGTTAGCTTCAAACCCTTCAAAATCCCTATCTGGGACACAATCTGGCCACAACTTTCTCCAAGCAGAGTTCATCGTCCTGGAGGTCACTCCCTGCCAAGCTTTATCTATAAGGCCTATGCAATGGAAGATATCGAAGTGACCCTTCCAGAACTCTTTTAGGGTCAATTTAGTGTCATTGGTCACATCAAAACACCTTTGAAACATTGCTTTGGTGTACAGTTTTTGAAGTTTGAAATGACCTGCTGGTCCATGGGCTGGAGGAGAGGAGTGGTGTTAGGAGGCAAGAACTTCACTTTTACAAATCTGAAATCCTTAGACATTTGGTCGTCCAAGTCTTGAGGATGACCAGAAGCATTGTCCATTACCAGGAGGCACTTAAGTGGCAATTTATTCTCCAATAAATATTTCTTCACACTGGGGCCAAACACTTGATTAAACCATTCCAGGAAAATTTCCCTAGTGACCCATGCCTTAGCATTAGACTTCTAAAACACACACAATTTACTCTTGTCAACACTGTAGTCCCTGAACACTCTGGGATTTTCAGAGTGATACACGAGTAAAGGCTTCACTTTGAAATCCCCACTAGTGGACGAGTAGGTAGTAGTAGTAGTGGACGAATAGGTAGTAGTAGTGGACGAGCAGGTAGTAGTAGTGGACGAGCAGGTAATAGTAGTGAACGAGTAGGTAGTAGTAGTGGACGAGCAGGTAATAGTAGTGGACGAGTAGGTAGTAGTAGTGGACATTTTTCTGAGCTTTTTAATGTTTCATGTATATTTCGAAAATAATATGAAATATTCTATAAAAATGTTGATTTTTATAGATTTTTAATGGGATTTTTTTAAAATATGTAAATAATTAATATATATATTAAAAAAATGCTATAAAACTTGATTTTATTGCATTTTTTGACGATTTAAGGCATTTTCAAGGTACTACAGCACCAACACTGGCTAGTAAGCCATAGTACTACAGCACCAACACTGGCTAGTAAGCCGTAGTACTGCGTTACCACACAACATTAGAGTTAGCCTGTCTTTCATAGGCTTGTGTCCTCACATTGCCTTTTCCTCCTGCGTGATGTAGGTCCTCCTTGGCATTTTCTTCCAAAAGAGGCCTGTTTCGTCACAATTAAACACTTGTTGGGGCTTGAAATTTTCAGCCTCTACATATTTTTTAAAGTCGCGCACAAATTTTTCAGCCCCATCTTTATCTGAACTGGCACCCTCACCATGCCTTACAACACTGTGTATGCCAGTTCGCCTCTTAAATTTTTCGAACCAGCCTTTGCTGGCCTTAAATTCATCAACATCAACATCACTGGTTCCAGGCACTTTCTTGACAAGATCGGCATGCAACTGCCTTGCTTTTTCACGTATGATGGATTGCACAATACTATCACCCGCTAGCAGTTTTTGGTTTATCCACAGCAACAACAATTTCTCCATATTTTCTATTGTTTGTGATCTCTGTTTGGTTATTGTATTCACCCCTTTCGCAACATTAGCTTCAGTGATTGCTTTTCTCTTATACACAATGGAACCGATGGTTGTTGGGGCTTTCTTGTATATCCTGGCGAGCTCGGCAATACATACACCACTATCATATTTTTCTATTATTTCTTTCTTCAGTTCTACGGTGTTCCTCACTTTCTTTACCAAAGAAGTGGCACTAGGAGCTTTCTTTGGGCCCATGGTAGCTTATTTAGTAGTCACACACAATAATCAAGGCCCAAAAACAATGAATTGTTAATAAATATTTTGTATAAACTCCTGGGGTGATGTTCACTCAAGCGTAAACAATGCTAGACTGCGTGGCAATGTGCGTGGGAGGTGCGTGGGTGGTGGCCTACGGCCTTTGTATGTGCGCGGCACTGGTGGACAGGTTCCGGACCGAGCACGAAAACGGAGGGAACACACGAAAACAGAGGGCAATTTTCCACGAAAAAACTACACGAAAACTGAAATACACGAAAACAGAGATACACGAAAACTGAGGGACCACTGTATTATTTAATGTCAAAAAGTTCTAAAAAATATTTTATTTAACTACTTTTGGAAGTCTTGGACGGATTAAATTTATTTCCATTATTTCTTATGGGGAAAATTGATTCGGGTAACGATTGTTTCGACTAAAGATATGCCCTCTCTGACAGATTAATATCGTAAACAGAGGTACCACTGTATTTACCTTGGAGATCAGGAATCGTCTGGCAACATTTGCTTAAGTCGACGGAATTCCTGAGTCTCAAGGGGCAGGAGAAAATACTTCAATATAACTCTAATATCAACTCTACTGCTTATTTATCTATCAGAATTGATCTAATATGACATAATAAACACTAAGTAACATAGAAACATGATATATACTCTAGAATGAATAAAATAGGCCATAATATGGCGAGTGTCCAGGACCAGTCCGAGCATATAAAATCATTACTGCTTCTTCCTATAACATGTTCTTTGGTCCTGGGTAAGGGAAAACAGAGTTTTTGAGAGGCTAACTGCACTAGATCACTAGTTTTATAAGGAAAACACTAAAACAAAAGCAATTTTCTTGGAAAAAATCATGAAACCCATCATTTATTATTGAAGTAAATGAAATAATATTGACAGAAATCATAAAAAAATTATTGTTCTACAACTGGCTTGTGGAATATTGGAAATATTCCAAATATTTTGGGATTTGTGTGGGAGTAAAGGGCAAGATATTTTGCAAATGTCGAAAACTTAGCAACTTTATTTTTTTTTGTAGAATAACTAAAGATAATTGCACGATTACCTCCAGTGAGAACATTGCACTAGCATTGTTTTATACATAAGTACCAAGTCACAAAACCACCTTTCGTTTTGCCATTTAGGCCAGGGTTCTTACCAAATGTCATTTTCAGTAAATATTTTTTTTCATTTGTTTTTGGGCAAAATAACTGCACAAAACGCAAACACAACACAAAAGAGATGCTTCCACAACGAGGTAACCATGTGCAATGAACGAGCGAGACGTGGTATGCTGGGCACATGTTGTGGAGTTCGCTGCTCCAACTAGTGGAAGTGTATCTGAAGCTCGCTCGTAACTCGGATTTTAGCTCGCAACTTAAAGCAATAAAGCGGCCAAGCAACGGCTCGTAGCTTGGAAAACTCGTAAGCTGGGGCACTCGTAAGTCAAGGTACCACTGTATTACTGTTTGGAATGATATCTTAACTGTCATATGATGGTGAAAGTGGTTCTTTTTTTTTGGGGGGTCACCCTGCCTCAGTGGGAGACAGCCATCATGTTGAAAAAATAATATCATTAACCCTTTGACTGTTTCAGTCGTATATATACGTCTTACGAGCCACTGTTTCGGACATATCTATACGCCTAAATTCTAGAGGCCTCAAATCAAGCAGGAGAAAGCTGGTAGGCCTACATGTGAGAGAATGAGTCTATGTGGTCAATGTGCTCAGTATAAAAAAATCGGGCAGCCAGTGGTGCATTGTGGGAATGCCATTTCATTAGTCCATGTTCAGCATGCCTAGCAGTAAGAATTATCTGACTCCTTGGCACATCTGGGACTGTTCTCTTCCTCAATGATAGCTCTAACACAGATGGAAGTGTCTCTGAAGATAAATTTCATGGTTTTGAGGAGTTTGTGACCGAAAGAAATGCCCAGGATACCAAAAGGAAGGAAGGAAGGAAGGAAGGAAAGAAGAGATGACAGGAAAGAAAGAAGAGATGAGAGGAAGGAAGGAAAGAAAAAGGAAGGAGGAAAGGAAGAAGGAAGGAATTAAGAAAGAAAGAAAGAGAAAGGAAGGAAGGAAGGAAGAGATGAGAGGAAGGAAGGAAGAAAAGAAGTAAGAAAGGAAGGAAGAAATAAAGGAAGGAATGGAGGAAGAAAGGAAGGCAGGAAGAGATGAGAGGAAGGAAGGAAATATGTAAGAAAGGAAGGCATAAAGAAAGGAAGGAATGAAGGAAGAAAGGAAGCTAGGAAGGTAGGTATGAAGGAAAGGAAGGAGGTTGTGGGGAAGAAGACATGGGTCCCCTTTTGTGTTGACAGGTTGACAGGCAGTGTGGGGGTGGTGAGTAATGGTATAATATGTCATTTTGACAGCTGCCTTACCCTGACTCAGCAAATTTAGATGTCCACACACACACACACACACACACACACATAGCTTGGAGCTTTGAAGTGCTAACTTCAGTTGATGGAAAGTATCCAGTTATTATATATGTGTATATATATTATAGAACAATAGTAATAAACAATTTTTTTTATTGTTGGTTGGTGTAAACAAGTTTTGTAAACAATATAATGATACTAATGTTTGTGCGATTATTGTGTTGCATACAACGAGTGTATATAGTATATACATTGCACCTTACTTTGGTCTCACAGGCCACATAAGTTACGTAAAAAAAATAAAATAGTGAAAAAAACAAGAAACCTACGAAAGGAAGTAAAGCAAAGTTTAGCGGGTGAGCGGCATTCGCCGCTGTTGCCATACTTTACCGTTCTATATCTCAGTAAATACTGATCGCAAAAATTTTTTGGGGGGGGATTTAAACAATCAGAAAAATAATCTTAACATTTTGATAAGAAAATTTTTTTTTTTTTTTTTTTCAAATATTTTGCGACATGAAATGAGTTTCAGAAAGGGGTCTCTGACAGTCAAAGGGTTAACTCTATTCAATACATACTCAAAAACAGATACAGTCAACCCCCGGTTATCGTCGGTAATCCGTTCCAGAGGGCCCGTCGATCACCAGTTTGGTCGAACTCCGATTCTATTTTCCCCATAAGAAATAATGGAAATAAAATTAATCCGTTCCAGACATCCAAAAGTATTAAAATAAAATATTTTTTAGAACTTTTTGACATTAAATTATACACAATTTTATGAAAAATTAAGAAATAATAGTACAGTAACATGTCACTTACATTTGTTGAAGAGTTGTTGATGTGTGGAAGACAGGAGGAGGGAAGATGGAGTAGTATGCTAGTGTTTGGAAGGAGAATCCCCTTCCATTAACACTGCAGGTACCAAGTTCTTTTCTGGGGTTACTGGCCTTTTTCTTTTAATGCCACTAGGACCAGCTTGACTCACTGGACCCCACTCTAACCAAAAATCTGTCCAGGGAGCTCTTTGTCTGGCAGTTCTTTAAAATGTCCTTAAATTGTGACAAGACATGGTCATTAAACATGTCGCATACATGGCCTGCAAGAGCTTGGTTCGGCCTGCAAGAGCTTGGTTAGGTGATAATCATACATAAATGTTTGCACATTAGTCCATTGGGCACAAATCTCCTTAATTTTTGAAGAAGGCACCTTCTTCCATCTCGGTTCCACCTCCTTTCCCTCTGGACCATTTTCCTGAACTGTGGTCTGTTGTTGCTGTTGAAGCTCTTCCAGATCTAGGACACAGTCTGGCCACAATTTTCTCCAGGCAGAGTTCAAAGTCCTGGTAGTCACTCCCTCCCAAGCCTTACCTATAAGCTTTACACAATGCAGGATATGGAAATGATCTCTCCAAAAGTTGGAAATGACCTGCTAGTCCATGGGCTGGAGGAGAGGAGTGGTATTAGGGGGCAAGAACTTCACTTTGATGAACTTACAGTCCTGCACAATTTCCTCTGCCAAGTCTCGAGGATGACCAGCAGCATTGTCCATTATCAGGAGGCACTTAAGTGGCAAATTATTTTCCTTGAGATATTTCTTCACACTGGGGCCAAACACGTTTTTGAACCAATCAAGGAAAATTTCCCTAGTGACCCATGCCTTATTGTTAGACTTCCACATCACACAGAAATTAGACTTGAAGACACCGCATCTCTTAAACACAATCACCACTGGCATTGGCACACAACATCACAGTTAGCCTGTCTTTCATAGGCTTATGTCCTGGGAGTGCCTTTTCCTCCTGTGTAATGAAGGTCCTGTTGGGCATTTTCTTCCAAAAATTTATCAAAATGCAATGAAAATGATAAAATGTATGTAAATGTAAATAAACACAGCGAGCTTCCCGATTATTGTTGTCCTGTACACGTATGAATCAAACTGAACGATGGGAGGGATGCGTGGGTGGGTGAGGGTGGCTGGGAATAGCAGTAGGACTCCCCCACTGACTCAATGGTTTAACCCACCGCAGGCGACCGCACGCTTAAAAAAATTTTCCCCTCCAGCGAATCGCGTAATACAGTGGACCCCCGAGTTTTGTACACCCCGGAAATCATACAATTATGTAAGTATAATATTGTAAGTGCTTGTGGAAGTGACATTTTTCCTTAAGGGAGTAAATTCGTTCGGTAATGGCGCTTGAGCAGACTTCAGGAGTGAAGTTTTTACGAAACTCGGGGTCCACTGTATAAGGTTTATGTCGTGTTAGATAAAAATGTGCCGCAATTCTTCAATCGCGCAATATCCAAAACGCGCAACATAAAGTCGTGCTAAATGAGGGTCTACTGTATATAGTACAATATTTTGTGATGTTTTCATGTGTTTTATGATTGTTCATGGTTCAATACGTTAAGGAATCAGTATTTCCCAACAATATATTGTAGGGAAATAATAATAATAATAATACGACAGAATTGAAGAAAGAAATTGTACAAAAATACGAGGCAGTGCACCGCAGTGGTTGAGGGAGTGGTGAAGGCAGTGGTACAGTGGACCTCCGGTTTACGATGGTCTCCAAACCCGCCCTTTTATGTAAGTTTATTTTTGTAAGTGCTTTTGTAAGTGTAATTTTGGGGGTCTAAAAGGACTAATCTAATTTACATTATTCCTTTATTTTTATATTAACACATCGGCCGATTCCCACCAAGGCAGGGTGGCCCGAAAAAGAAAAACTTTCATCATCATTCACTCCATCACTGTCTTGCCAGAGGGGTGCTTTACACTACAGTTATAAAACTGCAACATTAACACCCCTCCTTCAGAGTGCCGGCACTGTACTTCCCATCTCCAGAACTCAAGTCCGGCCTGCCGGTTTCCCTGAATCCCTTCATAAATGTTACTTTGCTCACACTCCAACAGCACGTCAAGTATTAAAAACCATATGCCTCCATTCACTCCTATCAAATACGCTCACACATGCTTGCTGGAAGTCCAAGCCCTCGCACACAAAACTTCCTTTATCCCTCCTCCAACCTTTCCTAGGCCGACCACTACCCCGCCTTCCCTCCACTACAGATTTATACACTCTCGAAGTCACTCTGTCTCGTTCCATTCTCTCTACATGTCCAAACCACCTCAACAACCCATCCTCAGCTCTCTGGACAATCGTTGTGGTAATCCCGCACCTCCTAATTTCCAAACTCCGAATTCTCTGCATTATATTCACACCACACATTGACCTCAGACACGACATCTCCACTGCCTCCAGCCTTCTCCTCGTTGCAACATTCATCACCCATGCTTCACACCCATATAAGAGCGTTGGTATAACTATACTCTCATACATTCCCTCTTTACTTCCATGGACAAAGTTCTTTGTCTCCACAGACTCTGAAGTGCTCCACTCACCCTTTTCCCCTCATCAATTCTATGATTCACCTCATCCTTCATAGACCCATCTGCTGACATGTCCACTCCCAAATATCTGAATACATTCACCTCCTCCATACTCTCTCCCTCCAATCTGATATCCAATCTTTTGTCACCTATTCTTTTTGTTATCCTCATCACCTTACTCTTTCCTATATTCACTTTCAATTTTCTTCTTTACACACCCTACCAAATTCATCCACCAACCTCTGCAACTTCTCTTCAGAATCTCCCAAAAGCACAGTGTCATCAGCAAAAGCAACTGTGACAACTCCCACTTTGTATTTGCTTCTTTATCTTTTAGTCCCACACCTCTTGCCAAGACCCTCGCATTCACTTCTCTTACAACCCCATCTATAAATATATTGAACAACCACGGTGACATCACACATCCTTGTCTAAGGCCCACTTTTACTGGGAAATAGTCCCCTTCCCTCCTACACACTCTAACCTGAGCCTCACTATCCTCATAAAAACTCTTCACTGCTTTCAGTAACCTTCCTCCTATTCCATACACCTGCAACATCTGCCACATTGCCCCCCTATCTACCCTATCATACGCCTTTTCCAAATCCATAAATGCCACAAAAACATCTTTACCCTTATCCAAATACTGTTCACCTATATGTTTCACTGTAAACACTTGGTCTACACACCCCCTACCTTTCCTAAAGCCCCCTTGTTCATCTGCTATCCTGCTTTCTGTCTTACTCCTAATTCTTTCAATAATAACTCTACCATACACTTTACCAGGTACACTCAACAGACTTATTCCCCAATAATTTTTGCACTCTCTTTTGTCCCCTTTACCTTTATACAAAGGAACAATACACGCTCTCTGCCAATCCCTAGGTACCTTACCCTCTTCCATACATTTATTAAATAATAGCACCAACCACTCCAAAACTATATCCCCACCTGCTTTTAACATTTCTATCTTTATCCCATCAATCCCAGCTGCCTTACCCCTTTCATTCTACCCACTGCCTCACGAACTTCCCTACACCCACAACTGGCTCTTCCACACTCCTACAAGATGTTATTCCTCCTTGCCCTACACACGAAATCACAGCTTCCCTGTCTTCATCAACATTTAACAACTCCTCAAAATATTCTCTCCATCTTCCCGATACCTCTAACTCTCCATTTAATAACTCTCCTCTCCTATTTTTAACTGTCAAATCCATTTGTTCTCTAGGCTTCCTCAACTTATTAATCTCATTCCAAAACTTTTTCTTATTTTCAACAAAATTTGCTGATAACATCTCACCCACTCTCTCATTTGCTCTCTTTTACATTGCTTCACCACTCTTTTAACCTCTCTTTTTCTCTCCATATACTCTTCCCTCCTTGCATCACTTCTACTTTGTAAAAACCTCTCATATGCTAACTTTTTCTCCCTTACTACTCTCTTTACATCATCATTCCACCAATCGCTCCTCTTCCCTCCCGCACCCACTCGCCTGTAACCACAAACTTCTACTGAACACTCTAACACTACATTTTTAAATCTACCCCATACATCTTCGACCCCATTGCCTACACTCTCACTAGCCCATCTATCCTCCAATAGTTGTTTATATCTTACCCTAACTGCCTCCTCTTTTAGTTTATAAACCTTCACCTCTCTTACTTACTGATTCTATTTTCCTTGTATCCCATCTACCTTTTACTCCCACTGTAGCTATAACTAAAAAGTGATCTGATATATCTGTGGCCCCTCTATAAACATGTACATCCTGAAGTCTACTCAACAGTCTTTTATCTACCAATACATAGTCCAACAAACTACTGTCATTACGCCCTACATCATATCTTGTATACTTATTTATCCTCTTTTTCTTAAAATATGTATTACCTATAACTAAACCCCTTTCTATACAAAGTTCAAAGGGCTCCCATTATCATTTACACCTGGCACCCCAAACTTACCTACTACACCCTCTCTGCATGTTTCTCCCACTTTAGCATTTAGGTCCCCTACCACAATTACTCTCTCATTTGGTTCAAAAGTTCCTATACATTTGCTTAACATCTCCCAAAATCTCTCTCTCTCCTCTACACTCCTCTCTTCTCCAGGTGCATACACGCTTATTATGACCCACTTTTCGCATCCGACCCTTATTTTAATCCATATAATTCTTGAATTTACACATTCATATTCCCTCTTTTCCTTCCATAACTGATCCTTCAACATTATTGCTACCCCTTCCTTAGCTCTAACTCTCTCAGATACTCCTGACTTAATCCCATTTATTTCTCCCCACTGAAACTCGCCTACCCCCTTCAGCTTTGTTTCGCTTAGGGCCAGGACATCCAACTTCTTTTCATTCATAACATCGGCAATCATCTCTTTCTTATCATCCGCACTACATCCACGCACATTCAAACAACCCAGTTTTATAGAGTTTTTCTTCTTCTCTTTTTTAGTAAATTTGTACAGGAGAAGGGGTTACTAGCCCATTGCTCCCGGCATTTTTCCTTATGGGAATAAATTTGTTCGGTAATGGCACTTTAACAGCATTCTTGAACGAAAAAATTACGTAATCCGGGGGTCCACTGTATTTAATAACATACATGTTATTAAACCATAACATGTATGCATATAGTACAATATTTTACAATGATTTCATTTGTTTTATGATTGTTCATGGTTCAAAAGGTTAAGGAAGCAGTATACAGTGGATCCCCGAGTTACATACACCCCGGAAATCGTACAATTATGTAAGTATAATATTGTAAGTGCTTTTGTAAGTGTATTTTTGGGGGTCTGAATGGACTAACCTACTTGGCATTTTTTCTTTAGGGAGTAAATTCGTTCGGTAATGGTACTTGAGCAGGCTTCTGGAATGAAGTTTTTACGTTACTCGGGGGTCCACTGTATTGTATTATATTTCCCTACAATATATTGGGACACCAAACATTCGTGATTTTTCAACATTCGCAAGGCTCTTGATCCCCTAACCCTCACGAATGTTGAGGGAGACCTGTATAGTGCGAGTATTGGTTGGCTGTTATCACTAATCTTCTTAACCCCCATGGTGACTTATTTATACAAATATAAAAAACACCAAAAAATGGGAAGAAATACGAAATAGTTTACAGCGAAGTTCTGGCAGGTCGTGATTGTTTGGTCGAGCGATGAGCAAACAGTCGACTACTGAGCGATTTTTTACCAAACAAGGCGTTCGAATACCGAATTGTTCGAGTTGGGAGCTGTTAAGAGTACCGAGGTACAGTGGACCCCCGGAGTTCGTGATTAATCCGTTCCAGAGGGCATCGTGAACACCGAATTTAACGAACTCTGAATCTATTTTCCCCATAAGAAATAATGGAAATAAAATTAATCCATTTCAGACATCCAAAAGTATTAAAATAAAATATTTTTGTACATTAAATATACATAAATTACACAGAAAACAATAAGACATGAAGAATAAAACAATAATAACATGTCACTTACCTTTATTGAAGAGATGTTGATGTGTGGAAGACGGGAGGAGGGGAGAGGATGGAAGAGTTGCTTTTGTTTGGAAGGGAAATCCCCTTCCATAAAGACTTCAGGTACCAAGTCCTTTTCCTGGGTTACTTCCCTTCTTTGTTTTTTAATGCCACTAGGACCAGCTTGAGAGTCACTGGACCCCTGTTACTCAAAAAAGTGTTCCAGAGAGTTCTGTTTCTGGCGAATGTTTGGAATTGTGCCGTGACAGGGGTGTGTGTTTGTGGACATTACAAGATAGTCCTTCAAAATGACACTAATATAAACTCTATGGCTTATTTATCTATCAATTCATCTAATATGGCATAATAAACAATATTAATAACATAGAAACATGACATATACTCTAGAATGAATAAAATATCATTATGAATCTGAGGACTGGTGTTGTAGTGTTTGTTGTTGGGTGTATAAGGGCCACTGACCATAAGCCGTACATATAGTGGTGGTGGTGGGCAGCAGCAGCAGCAGACGGCAGTGTTGTCATTCACCCTATACCTCAAACAACAATGGAGGAGTTAAGTTTCGTGTCGTCATTTTTCTATTGATTAATGGCTTAACTTACTTGCTACACTGTTAATGCTACACTTTATTGCTGGCTGGCACTATAGCCTTTATCAACTCCTGCTGTTTTAGTATCATAACATATCATAGAATCACTGAATCACTTAAGAGCTTTCTTGGGGCTCATGGTGGCTTATTTAGCAGTTGCAAGCACTAAAAACAATGGAATAATGACAAAATGTATGATATGAATGCATGGGTGGCAGTCTCTCGTTGGTAAACAATGGCACACTGACTCTGAATGGAGTGTCAGGCACGCTCGTGCCACGCGTACGCATCCGGGACGAATCACAAACTCCGAGCAGATCATGAACACCGAACCAATATTTTCATGAAAAAATGCCACGAACTCCGATGGTCACGAACTCCGGGGGTCCACTGTACTACTGTATTAATAATGTACTACTCCATAAAACAATGTATAAAATTATACTGGGAAACTGTAAAAATGAATACTAAATGAAAATTTAACTGAAATAATGTACGAAAATTTAACTGCCCCTTACCTGTCAGAGGCGAGCTAATATTTCTTTTCTTTGTCTCTTTTCACCACTAACACCTTGTTCTGGCTCTCTGGTTCTTTGTCTCACTAAAAATTTTTCCTTTGGCCCAATATCGTGCTAATGGTAGACGCTGATTTACCAAAAAGTTTTGCCATATCAACTACATGGAGTCGATCTTCATACTTTCTAATAACTTCTTTTTTAAACTCAACGCTGCTTTTTACAACTTTTCTTTTTGCTTTCATTTCTTTATCCTTCTTTGGACCCATGATGGCTTATCTCACAATAAAAAAAAAATTGCACCAAAACTGCAAAATAACAAAATAAGTTCACAACATGCACAACAAAAGTCAAGAGATGTTTACAGCACACAAGCTAGTGGCTATACCGACTCATATCCACGCTCTTCACCCATTGTCCAGTGTGCATTATGTGAGCACGTGACCTGAGCCGCTTTGTCCCGTTCTGTACACACGAAAACTTAATCGTCAACAATCAAGAGAACGTATGAAAACCAAGACTTTTTTTCTCGAACACCTCATTCAAAAACCAATTTATTCGACAAGTATAATGCAATCGACAACCGAGGTTCGACTGTAGTATGTATTGTGTTCAGGAATGAGTGTATGACCAAATACAGCCTCTCCTCACTTAACGACAGGGTTCTGTTCCTAAGAGTAGGTTGGTAAGCAAATTGATAGTTAAGCGATGAGCATACTACGTATACTGGTAGTGGGTTTGTGTATACAGTGGACCCCTGGTGTTCGTTATGCTCCAAATTCGAACAATTATGTAAGTGTATTTTTGTAAGTGCTTTTGTTAGTGTATTTTTTGGGGTCTAAAAGGACTAGTCTAATTTACATTATTCCTTATGGGAATAAATTCGTTTGGTAATGGCACTTGAACAGCATTCTGGAACGAAAAAATCACGAAAACCATGAAGGGGTGGGGGTCCACTGTACTGGTTGGAGAGTTGGTTGTAAGTCCGAGTGGACAGTAAACGAGTACAACACTGAGGAGAGGCTGTATACATGAGTGAAAGCATCAAGATGTCTCCACATATGCATTTCTAAACACCAATATTCCAGTAGTGTAGAACACTTTTAGTTCCAAAAGACTACATTCAGAATTTTGGGTGAATGGAAGAGGGAAATTAAAAAAATTCCCCTTCTCAAAAGCTTAATTTAAAAAACTTGGATTCTCTGGGATAAAAAAAAAATTAGTGGTAATATACAGGGCAGCAAGCATGTGTGAGCGTGTTAGATAGGAGTGAATGGAGACGAATGGTTTTTGGAACCTGACGAGCTGTTGGAGTGTGAGCAGAGTAATATTTAGTGAAGGGATTCAGGAAAACCAGTTAATTGATTTAGTTGGACTTGAGTCCTGGAAATGGGAAGTACAATGCCTGCACTTTAAAGGAGGGGTTTGAGATATTGGCGGTTTGGAGGGATTTTCTGAACTGTCGTATCTTAGCGCCTCTGCAAAGACAGTGATTATGTGTGAGTGAGGTGAAAGTGTTGAATGATGAAAGTATTTTCTTTCTTTTTGGGTCACCCTGCCTCGGTGGGAGGCGGCAGACGTGTTGAAAAACAAAAAAAATACAGGGCACATGCAAAAGAAAAAAACACCTTTGAATCTATACTGATTATTGATGATGGGATTACATTTATGGGTGCTAAATAAAATTTCAAGTGTGACAGGGTAGGAAAAGAGGAAGAGGCGGGGACTTGGTTAACATGGATGTGGCAAGAATAAAGAGCCAGAGGGAAGGTTTGTTAAGAGTTTCCTGGTGGGTGGGTAGTGGTGGGTGGGTGGGTAATGCTGGTGGATGGTGCTGATGGATGGGTGGGGGGTTATGGTGGGTGGTGGTAGGTTGTGCTGGTGAAGGGTGGATGGTGCTGGTGGGGGTGGGTGGATGGTGCTGGTGAGGGTGGATGGATGGTGCTGGTGGGGGATAGATGGTGCTGATGGGGGATAGATGGTGCTGGTGGGTGGTGGTAGGTTGTGCTGGTGGGGAGGGGTGGATGGTGCTGGTGGGTGGTGGTAGGTTGTGCTGGTGGGGAGGAGTGGATGGTGCTGGTGGATGGTGGTAGGTTGTGCTGGTAGGGAGGGGTGGATGGTGCTGGTCGGTGGTGGTAGGTTGTGCTGGTGGGGAGGAGTGGATGGTGCTGGTGGATGGTGGTAGGTTGTGCTGGTAGGGGGGGGTGGATGGTGCTGGTGGGTGGTGGTCGGTTGTGCTGGTGGGGAGTGGTGGATGGTGCTGGTAGGTGGTGGTCGGTTGTGCTGGTGGGGAGGGGTGGATGGTGCTGGTGGGTGGTGGTAGGTTGTGCTAGTGGGGAGGAGTGGATGGTGCTGGTGGGTAGTGGTCGGTTGTGCTGGTGGGGAGGGGTGGATGGTGCTGGTGGGAAGGGGTGGATGGTGCTGGTGGGGGGGGGAGGGGTAGATGGTGCTGGTCGGGGAGGGATGGATGGTTCTGGTAGTCTGGGGTGGATGGTGCTGGTGGGGAGGTGGATGGTGCTGGTTGGATGGTGCTGGGGGGTGGATAGTGCTGGTGGGGGGTGGAAGAAGAGTGGTTGATCCTGGTAGATATGTCATTTTTATCTCCCATGCAAAATCTGCAGCCTCAGTCTGCCAGCCCTGGGTCAGGTGTGGCAGGAGGTTCCATAGTATTTCTCGCCACTAATTTTAATATGATCCAGTACTGTATAATATACATTTACTTTTTGTCTTAGGGATAAAAACTATAAGCCAGTTGCCTGGGGAAAAAAAAAAAAAAGATAAACTTACCCATTTGAAACAAGGTGCCCAGAAGAACACAGTTTTAGGACCTGTAAATTGAAAATAAATGTAAGTGCTATCTTTAATTACATATCTAATTACAGTCAGCAGAACAAATATTTATGATATGGTAGTTATTACCTGCAACTGTAGACCATTCTATACTCTTTCTGTATTTAGTCCACTCTTTCAGCGCTAAAAATTTTATGTACAAGACATTTGTCTAAATAAAAAAGTAAGCATACAAGAAAAAGTATTACCTGAGTTTACCTGAGAGAAAGTTCAGGGTCAACGTACTCGTGGCCCGGGTTTCTCTGTAGACCAGACCTCATGGTGGATCAGGGCCTGATCAACCAGGTTGTTACTGCTGGCCGCACGCAGTGCAACGTATGAACCACAGCCTGGCTGGTCAGGTACCGACTTTAGGTGCCTGCTTGAAGACAGCCAGGGGTCTATTGGTAATCCCACTTATGTATGCTGGGAGGCAGTTGAACAGTCTTTGGCCCCTGACACTTATTGTGTTGTCTCTCAATGTGCTAGTGGCACCCCTGCTTTTCATTGGGGGGATGTTACATCATCTGCCAAGTCTTTTGCTTTCGTAGGGAGTGACTCTTGTGTGTATAAATATATCTTTAACCTTACAGCTAATTGTTCTATTGTATTTACAAAACACTAGAACCTGTTAGTCAGCACTCTAACACTTTCTCTCATGTAGAGTTATGTTACCGAAGTCAGTGGAGCTTACGCATATTTGTCTTAACCATAGTGACCTCAAAAATGTTGTGATCAGTAAATTTTGGCTTAGGCATGAGAGAATGGGTCTGTGTGATGGGTGTGCACATTATAAAACAAAAAATTTTCCTATCACAGTGCATGATGGGAGCAGCTAACCACTGACTGTGTATGGTTTAAAGTACAGCATATTCTGTGGTAGCTTTCATGATTTTACTGGCCGTTTCCTAGTATCAACTGATAGAATAGAAGGCATAATAGTGAAGTGGAGATTATTTTGGTCAGTGTCAGACTGATTGTCATTTAAAATAGGCCTCAAGTGGCAGAAATATTAGCGTCTTGGTGATTTTCCTAAGGAAGGGTAGGAGCATTCCCCCCTCCATTCACTATAGAATAAGGTAAGACATGCACTCACCCACAACTGTCATAATGCACCTTGTGACACTCCCCACTCTGCTACATACTTCTACTGCCAGCCAGCCCACAACAAAAGCATTACTGAATTCGCCTTTTTAAGATTTGTTTCATGGGTTTTTAACTAGGCCTGCTTCAATTACTGGAATGGCCTAAACCATGACTAATCATTCTTGATTTGTTTTATTAGCGAAAAATAAGTAAAACATTAATTCTTTTGTGTGATGGATTCAAAATGGAAGGCAAGTGTTTATTAACCCTTTCAGGGTCCGTGCCGTAGTTCTACAGCTTTGAGTTGAGGGTCCAAACCGTAGTTCTACGCCATGAGCTCAGCTCACTCAGGTAAGCTGAGAGCGGTAATTTTGGGCCTAGATATGAGAGAATACATCTATGTGGTAAGTGTGCACCACATAAAACAAATTCTGCAGCACACAGTGCATAATGAGAGAGAAAAACTGAGACCATAATTTTCAATTAAAAACAGTGAATTTGCAGTGTTTTTTCGTAAGCTTTTTAGTTATATTTCCGATTTCTTGGTATCATTTGATAGAATGGAAGATATACTACAGAAATAGAGATGATTTTGATTGGATTTAATACTGGAAATGGCTTGAAACTGAGCTCAAAGTAGCGGAAAAGTTAAATTTTTGCCGATGTTCAAGAGTAAACAAATGACCTCACACATCTAATACGCACCAGCTGGTGGGTCTAATATACATTCACAAATGTGGTGATATTATTTATACAATTATTACAATATTGCATAACAGTAACTCTTCCATTTTTTGGTTTAAATAAAAATTCATTATGTGAATAAAAAATAAAAATGGAATTCATTTGTAATGAATTCCATGAACAGAGGAAATGTTAGTTTAGTGCCAGGAATGCCTGCATTGTTTATTCTGCACCCTATTTTAAACTTTGTGTTAAATTGGCTAAATTACCAATTTCTGATCAGCTCCAACAGGCAAATGTTAATGTCAAAATTAATACCTGACCCTATTAAGTGTTTTGGAGAAACAGAAATGTTTGCTGGCCTGGCAAATTGTAGTGTGAAATCTCAGGATTCTGCCAGGCAACAAGCTGTATACACAGTACTCTCTGGGCTGTTGTGGTGGATAGATGTGTGCCTGTGGTATCCCTGCATCATGTGGTCTTGAGTACAGGGTCTGTCAGACATTTTTGGGTATAAATGAGTTAATATGCTATAAATGAATTAAGATACAAAAGCCAGGCCATAAAACAAAGGAAATAATAGAAGCCACTGGTGTGTATGAGCATTCAGTGAGGAACTGCCTGCGTCAATTCCACGAGAATGGTGATGACATGCTCACACCAAAAGCACGTCCTGGAGTATACCTGGAGAGGGTATTGGGGGTCAACGCCCCCGTGGCCCGGTCTGTGACCAGGCCTCATGGTGGATCAGGGCTTGATCAACCAGGCTGTTACTGTTGGCCGCACGCAACCTGACGTACAAACCACAGCCCAGCTGGTCGGGTACTGACTTTAGGTGCCTGTCCAGCGCCTTCTTGAAGACAGCCAGGGGTCTATTGGTAATCCCCCTTATATATGCTGGGAGGAAGTTGAACAGTCTTAGGCCCCTCACACTTACTGTGTTGTCTTTTATCGTCCTAGTGGTGCCCCTGCTTTTCATTGGGGATATGTTGCATCATCTGCATAGTCTTTTGCATTCATTGGGAGTGATTTTCATGTGCAAGTTTGGTACTAATCCCTCTAGGATTTTCCAAGTGTATATAATCATGTATCTCTCCCGAATCCATTCTAGGGAGTACAGGTTGAGGAACTTCAAGAGTTCCCAGTAATTGTGGTGTTTTATTGCAGTTATGTGTGCCGTGAAGGTTCTCTGTATATTTTCTAGGTCAGCAATTTCACCTGCCTTGAAAGGTGCTGTTAGTGTGCAGCAATATTCCAGCCTAGCTAGAACAAGTGACCTGAAGAGTGTCATCATGGGCTTGGTATTCCTAGTTTTGAAGGTTCTCATTATCCATCCCGGCATTTTTCTAGCAGATGTGATCAATACAGTCAAGGTGAGAACCTCTGTTATCACTCCCAGGTCTTTGACATTAGTTTTTCATTCTATTGGTTGGTTGGAATTTGTTTTATACTCCAATATAGTTTTAATTTCCTCACATTTTCCATATCAGAGTACATAATTGAAATTTCTTATCACTGAACTTCATATTGTTTTCTATGGCCTATTTAAAGATTTGGCTGATGTCCACCTGGAGTCTTGCAGTGTCTTCAATGGAGGACACTGTCATGCAAATTCGGGTGTCATGTGCAAAGGAAGACACGGTGCTGTGGCTTACATCCCTGTCTATGTCAGATATGAGGATGAAAAAAAGGATGGGAGCAAGTACTGTGTCTAGGGAAGCCTAGAAAACATCACATACATTAACTGTAATAGAGAGAGATGCATGGGAGATTAAAGAAAAGAATCTAGAACTGCTTCACAAATTGTCTATTAGAACTGTTCATAGGTGTCTGAAGGAGCTTGGTTGCAGTAGCTGTAGACCCATCTAGAAACCAATTTTGAGCAGTGTACAGAAAGAATAGTCATGTTTGCAATAAAAAGTGATGAGTAATGAAACCACTTTCACAGTGACCTGTAACTGTGTTGGAAATGTTTACAGGTGCTCAGGTACCAACTCCTTGGACCCACACTACAAATTTAGTACCAAAAAACACCCTGAATCTCTTGTTTTAGTGCTAAAGGTACAAGAGGGCCCACATATCTGGCACTCTCTTTTCAGTGTTCCATGTTTTCATTGGCTTTCAATTGAGCCATTGTTCATTATGTTTTGTGCTTTCATCACTTTTCTGCCATTTTCTCACAACAATTGAGTAAAGAAAGGGCGACCAGCACCATATTTTAAAGAAAGTATTGTATGTACTGTGCATTTATTTTACGTTTTTATCTGTTTTTTATTTGTGCCTAGCTGTATTGAGCATTTAACCCTTTGACTGTTTCGGTCGTATATATACGTCTTACGAGCCAATGTTTCAGACGTATTTATACGCCTAAATTCTAGCGGCATCAAATCAAGCAGGAGAAAGCTGGTAGGCCCACATGTGAGAGTATGGGTCTGTGTGGTCAGTGTGCGCAGTATAAAAAAAATCGGGCAGCCACTGATGCATTGTGGGAACACCATTTCAGTAGTCCTTGTTCAGCATGCCTAGCGGTAAGAATTATTTGACTCCTTGCCGCATCTGGGACATTTCTCTTCCTCAATGATAGTTCTAACACAGATGGAAGTGTCTCTGAAGATAAATTTCATGGTTTTGAGGAGTTTGTGACCGAAAGCAATGCCCAGGATACCAGAAGGAAGGAAGGAAGAAAGTAAGTAAGTAAGGAAGAGATGTGAGGAAGGAATGAAGGAAAGAAGAGATGAAAGGAAGGAAGGAAGAAAAGAAGAGATGAGAGGAAGAAAGGAAAGAAGTAAGGAAGGAGGAAAGGAAGAAGGAAGGAAGTAAGGAAGGAGGAAAGGAAGAAGGAAGGAAGTAAGAAAGAAAGAGAGAAAGGAAGAAGGAATGAAGTAAGAAAGGAAGAAGGAATGAAGTAAGAAAGAAAGAAAGAGAGAAAGGAAGGAACAAAAGAAGTAAGAAAGGAAGAAAGAAATAAAGGAAGGAAATACAGTGGTACCTCGAGTTACGATGGTCCCCAAAATAGCCCTTTTATGTAAGTTTATTTTTTTAAATGCTTTTGTAGGTATATTTTTGGGGGTGTAAAAGGACTAGTCTATTTTACATTATTCCTTATGGGGATAAATTCGTTTGGTAATGGCACTTGAACAGCATTCTCGAACGAAAAAATATCGTAACTCGAGGTACCACTGTATGTAAGAAAGGAAGAGATGAGAGGAAGGAAGGAAGGAAATATGTAAGAAAGGAAGGCAGAAAGAAAGGAAGGAATGAAGGAAAATAGGAAGCTAGGAAGGTAGGTATGAAGGAAAGGAAGGAGGATGTGGAGAAGAAGACATGGGTCCCCTTTTGTGTTGACAGGCAGTGTGGGGTGGTGAGTAATGGTACAATATGTCATTTTGACAGCTGCCTTACCATGACTCAGCAAATTTAAATGTCTTCACACACACACACACACACACACACACACACACACACACACACACACACACACACACACACACACACACACACACACACACACACACACACACACACACACACACACACACACACACACACACACACACACACACACACACACACACACACACACACACACACACACACACACACACACACGCCAAGCACGTCTCCGGAGGCACACATCAACCAGATAACTGCGGCAGCATATGGGCGACTGGCAAACCTAAGATTAGCGTTCCGTTACCTTAACAAGGAATCATTCAAGACACTGTATACCGTGTACGTCAGGCCCATACTAGAATATGCAGCACCAGTCTGGAACCCACACTCTGGTCAAGCACGTAAAGAAACTAGAGAAAGTGCAAAGGTTTGCGACAAGGTTAGTTCCACAACTCAGGGGTCTGTCTTATGAAGAAAGATTGAGGGAAATAGGACTAACAACACTGGAGGAAAGAAGGGTCAGAGGAGACATGATAACGACATACAAAATACTGCGGGGAATTGACAAAGTAGATAGTGACAGGATGTTTCAGAGAGGGAACACAGAAACAAGGGGACACAACTGGAAGCTGAAGACTCAGATGAGTCAAAGGGATGTCAGGAAGCATTTCTTCAGCCACAGAGTAGTCAGGAAGTGGAATAGTCTAGAGAAAGATATAGTGGAGGCAGGAACCATACATAGTTTTAAGACAAGGTATGATAAAGCTCATGGAGCAGGGAGAGCAGAGACCCAGTAGCAGACAGCGAAGAGGCAGGGCCAGGAGCTGAGTCTCGACCCCTGCAACCACAATTAGGTGAGTACAATTAGGTGAGTGCACGCACGCGCGCGCACACACACACACACACACACACACACACACACACACACACAGAGCTTAGAGCTTTGAAGTGCTAATTGCAGTTGATGGAAAGTGTCTAAGTCATTATATATGTGTATATATATTAAACAATAGTAATAAACAAATGATACTAATGTTTCTGCGATTATTGTGTTGCATACAACGAGTGTATATATATATACATTGCACCTTACTTTGGTCTCACAGGCCACATATGTTATGTAAAAAAAATAAAATAGTGAAAAAAACAAGAAACCTACGAAAGGAAGTAAACCAAAGTTTACCGGGTGAGCGGCATTCGCCGCTGTTGCCATACGCGGCTCATTTTTTGCCAACTTTACGCCTCTATATCTCGGTAAATACTGATCGCAAAATTTTTTTGGTGGGATTTAAACAATCAGCAAAATAATCTTAACATTTTGATAAGAAAAAATAATTGTTTTTTTTTTAATATTTCCCGACATAGAATGACAGTTTCAGAGAGAGGCCTCCGACAGTCAAAGGGTTAATATATGATAGTGTAAACATGTTATTAGGCATTTTAAATGCAGTCAATAACGAAAAAACTCTTTTCCACCTGTCAGCGATTTCCGCATATCGTACGGGGTTGGGAACCTAAGAGCAATACAAACGGGGTCTTCCTGTATTGGCGAGCTGATTGTGCTGCCCAAAAACCAACATATGAACCATTATAACAACCTGGAATTGCTCTGTGATCATTTGCCCAAATCTTTCACTCAGTGTGATGCAAAGATTTTTATACAAGACAGTGCTCCTTACCAAACTCTTAAATCAATTGATCATTGGCATCCTGACAGCAATGTGGTCTTCTTCAATGACTGGCCAGGAAACTTCCCAAACTTGAACCCCATTGAGAACCTCTAGTCTGTGAGAGAGAGAGAGATCTACAAGGGAAGGACATCAACTCATTCCTACAGCTGGAGATTGCCATCCACAAGTCATTTGAGAATTTATCCCAAGAAACCCACAAGAATTTATGTGAATTACTTCCTAGACATCTGAAGGAAGTCCTAATACACAAGGAATGACCTAAAAAATACTAAATATTGTTTATTTCTAAAGTTTGTGATTGTGGTTTGAGACGGAGCCGCTTAACATTAATGATGAGCACTGTAGCATGTACAATAGGATCAATTATGGTCTAATAATAGTATCAAAACAAGGTTACTACAGCAATTGTAAAAAAAAATATTACAGTGCAACAGTAATACTGAATTGGTTACCTTTAACCCTTTCAGGGTCCGTGCCATAGTTCTACGGCTTTGAGTTCAGGGTCCAAACTGTAGTTCTACGTATGAGCTCAGCTCACTCAGATAAGCTTTGAGCGGTAAATTTGGGCTTAGATGAGAGAATACATCTATAGTCATCCCTTGGTTTTCGCTTGTCCCAGTTTTTGCCGATTTTGGTTTTCGCCGACTTTTTTCAGGGAAAATTTGTCTTAGTTTTCGCCGATTGTTTTAGTTTTCGCCGACCATATGGGACCTGTCCACCAGTGCCGCGCACATACAAAGGCCCGCCACCCACGCACCTCCCACGCACCTCCCACGCACATTGTCATTCAGTCTAGCATTGTTTACGCTTGAGTGAACATCACCCCAGGAGTTTATACAAAACATTTATTAACAATTCATTGTTTTTGGGCCTTGATTATTGTGTGTGACTACTAAATAAGCTACCATGGGCCCAAAGAAAGCTCCTAGTGCCACTTCTTTGGTAAAGAAAGTGAGGAACACTGTAGAAATGAAGAAAGAAATAATAGAAAAATATGATAGTGAAAGTGAGAAACACGATGGAGTTTAAGAGTGTAACATGTATGCAGGGAGTGTAGCAGGCAGGGAGTGTAGCAGGCACGGAGGGAGTGTAGCAGGTATGCAGGGAGTGTAGCATGTATGCAGGGAGTGTAGCATGTATGCAGGGAGTGTAGCATGTATGTAGGGAGTGTAACAGGTATGCAGGGAGTGTAACAGGTATGCAGGGAGTGTAACAGGTATGCAGGGAGTGTAACAGGTATGCAGGGAGTGTAACAGGTATGCAGGGAGTGTAACAGGTATGCAGGGAGTGTAACAGGTATGCAGGGAGTGTAGCAGGTATGCAGGGAGTGTAGCAGGTATGCAGGGAGTGTAGCAGGTATGCAGGGAGTGTAACATGTATGCAGGGAGTGTAGCAGGTATGCAGGGAGTGTAACAGGTATGCAGGGAGTGTAGCAGGTATGCAGGGAGTGTAACAGGTATGCATGGAGTGTAACAGGTATGCAGGGAGTGTAGCAGGTATGCAGGGAGTGTAGCATGTATGCAGGGAGTGTAGCATGTATGCAGGGAGTGTAACAGGTATGCAGGGAGTGTAACAGGTATGCAGGGAGTGTAGCATGTATGCAGGGAGTGTAACAGGTATGCAGGGAGTGTAACATGTATGCAGGGAGTGTAACAGGTATGCAGGGAGTGTAGCAGGTATGCAGGGAGTGCAGCATGTATGCAGGGAGTGCAGCATGTATGCAGGGAGTGCAGCATGTATGCAGGGAGTGCAGCATGTATGCAGGGAGTGCAGCATGTATGCAGGGAGTGCAGCATGTATGCAGGGAGTGTAGCAGGCAGGGAGGGAGTGTAGCAGGCATGCAGGGAAGCGACCCCGGATAAGGACTTGGTACCTAGAGTCCTTCCAAAAATTAGGGTCTCTTCCCTCTTCCCTCTTCCCTCTCTCCCATCCAGCAACATCAGTCTTCAATAAAGGTAAGTGCCACATTCAGTTCATTCATTTGTGCATGTAAATCTATCTTTAAGGCCCCCAATTTTTTTTTTTCCAAACTTCTGGGTTTCTGGATTTGATTAATTGAATTTCCATTATTTCTTATGGGGAAAATAGTTTTGGTTTTCGCCGATTTTGGTTTTAGCCGATCCATCTGGAACGGATTAAAATCGAAAACCGAGGGATGACTGTATGTGGTAAGTGTGCACCACATAAAACAAACCCTGCAGCACACAGTGCATAACGAGAGAAAAAAACTGAAACCGTAATTTTCGACTAAAACAGCGACTTTGCAGTGTTTTTTTGGTATACTTTTTATAGTTGTATTTGCGATTCCTTGGTCTCATTTGATAGAATGGAAGATATGTTACAGATATAGAGATGATTTTGATTGGATTTAGTAATGAAAATGGCTTGAATCTGAGCTCAAAATAGCAGAAATGTTACATTTTTGCCTATGTTCAAGAGTAAACAAATGACCTCACACGTCTAATACGCGCCAGCTGGTGGGTCTAATATACGTTCACAAATGTGGTGATATTATTTGCATAATTATTACAATATTGCATAACAGTAAATCTTCCATTTTTTGGTTTGAATAAAAATTCTTTATGTGAATAAAAAATCAAAATGGAATTCATTTTTAAAGACTGAAAATGTAACTAATGAACAGAGGAAATGTTAGTTTAGTGCCAGGAATGCCTGCATTGTTTATTCTACACCCTGTTTTGAAATTGGAATATTTTGAACTTTGAGTTAAATTGGCTAAATTACAGTGGTCCCTCGACTAACGAAATTAATCCGTTCCAGGAGCTAGCTCTTAACACGAATTGCTCGTAATTCGAAACCTCATTTCCCATAAGAAATAATGTAAATACAATTAATCCGTTTCCACCCAAAAATTTTCACCAAAAATTCATTTTTTTAAAGAATAAATACTATAGTTTTACATACAGAAAACAATGAGAAATAAATATAAAGCACTAATTTTAATGGATAAATGAACATTTGAATCAGTTTTACCTTTACTGAAGACTCTTGTTGGCGTATGAGAGAGGCAGGAGAGTTTGTTTGGAGGCAGGACAAGACATCCCTTCAATACGACACTAATATAAACTCTGCGGCTTATTTATCTAGCACAATTCATCTAATATGACATAATAAACAATATTAATAACATAGAAACATGATATAAACTCTAGAATGAATAAAACATGTCGTTACGAATCTGGAAGGACTGGTGAAGTGTGTGTTGGTGTTTTTGTTGGGTATAAGGACTGGTGGAGTGTTGGTGTTGTTGGGTATAAGGAGGAGATGGTGGCCGAGTACGGCGCTCTTCTCAGTGTCCCTATACTATTCTCAAACAACATTGTAGAAGTTAAGTTTTGTGTCGTCATTTTCTATCGATTAATCGCTTAACTTACTTAAGTAAGTTTATTCAGGTATACACAAATCCAGTTATACATAGATTATTATACATAGCAGCATGTGTGTAGAAAACCTAGGATAACCCAAAAAAGTCAAGACAGAGTGACTTATTTCCATTGCTACATTTTATCACTGGCTGGTGCAATAGCCTTTATCAACTTGTGAAGCTTCTTTGGACCCATGGTGACTTATTTGGGCAATAAACAACAAAAGTATTGTGAATGTTTGAAAGAGCGTGCTGGGTAATGTTCTCTCAAGTGTAAACAATGCTAGACTGGCGTCGGGCGGACAGGTCTGGTACGGCTCGCTACACGAGGGAATGCTCGCTACATGAGGGAAATATTTAGCGAAAAAAGCGCTCGTTACACGATTTGCTCGTTATATGGAATACTCGTTGGTTGAGGGACCACTGTACCAATTTCCAATCACTTTATTTTGTAGTTGAAACAGTTGACTGGGCGATTTCTTGTGCTCAATCGATAGAATAGAAGTAATACTAGTGAAATAACTAAGAATTTGGTTGAATGGAATAATGTAATTGGCCTAAAATGGGAGTCAAAGTCGGCAAAATCGCCAATGCGTAAATATCGCTGACACATCAAAATTCGCAAGAGCATAATTTCGTCAATTTTCAATCAAAATTCGTACTTTTTGTTTTATTACCTTCAGAAAAAGATTCTCTACCATTTCATAAGAAAAAATAAGATTTTTTTTTTTTTAAATTCTTGGACACTGGAGCACCCTTCCAAAAATGGCCCTGGACCTTGAAAGGGTTAAGATTTGATATACAATACTGTGATTTGTTTAACAGAGGTGGCACAATACAGAAAAAAAATCAAAGTATTTAACCTTTTGACTGTTTTGGTCGTATATATACGTCTTACGAGGCAGTGTTTCCGATGTATATACAGTGGTACCTCGAGTTACGATGGTCCCCAAAATCGCCCTTTTATGTAAGTTTATTTTTTTAAATGCTTTTGTAAGTATATTTTTGGGGGTGTAAAAGGACTAGTCTATTTTACATTATTTCTTATGGGGATAAATTCGTTTGGTAATGGCACTTGAACAGCATTCTCGAACGAAAAAATATCGTAACTCGAGGTACCACTGTATACTCAAAAATTCTAGCGGCTTCAAATCAAGCGGGAGAAAGCTGGTAGTCCCACATTTGAGAGAATGGGTCTGTGTGGTCAGTGTGCGCTGTATAAAAAAATCCTGAAGCACGCAGTGCATGAGAAAAAAAAACTGACCGTGTTTTTGGATTAAAACGCCGATGTTGAGGTGTATTTTCGTATAGTATTTATGGATGTATTCTCTTTTTCGTGATCTCATTTGATAGAATGAAAAACATATTACAGAAATAGGGCTGATTTTCATTAGTTTCATGATGAAAATGACCTTGAAATTGAGCTCAAATTAGTGGAAATGTTCGATTTTTGCCAATGTTCAAGAGTACACAAATCACGTCATTCGTCAAAAAAAACGTCAACTGGTGAGTCTTACACAAGTGCACTGATATTATTTATACCATTTTTACAATAATGCAGTAGTCTGCATAACAGTAAATCTTCTATTTTTTGTGTGAATAAAGAATCAAAATAGAAAGAAAGAGTAATATAAGAGGGGCCTAAAGACGTGACTAATGAACAGAGAAAATCTTATTTTAGTGCCAGGAATGTCTGCATTGTTTATTCTGGACCCTATTTTGAAATTGATATCTTTTTTATTTTGCATGAAATTGTCCAATATTGTCAATTTCTTGAAATCGGTAAATTGGTGGTTTCTTGTACTCAATCGATAGAACAAATGGAGTTCTAAAGAAATAGTATGAGTTTGGTCGACTGTAACAATGGAATTGGCCGAAAATTGGGCTCAAAGTCGGCAAAATCGCCGATGCGTATATGTCGCCGACATCGCTAACTTCACGAGAGCGTAATTCCGTAAGTTTTCCATCAAATTTCGTACTTTTGGTGTCATTACCATTGGGAAAAGATTCTCTATCATTTCATAAGAAATTTTTTTTTTTTTCCAAAATTTTGCGACATAGAATGACAGTTTCAGAATGGGGCGTTCAACAGTCAAAGGGTTAAATGCATGTACAATTGTCCTACGCAAAAGCTCGATGTGCATAAAGGCCCCAAGATCTGGAATTCACTGCCTGAATCATCAAAGGTCCAATGTCTGCCAATTAATTTAGAGCTATTGTTAAAAAGCACCTCATCTCCCTAACATAACTACACCAGCACTATGCTACATCAAACAAAACCAGCTCGTCCAACTGTGTCCCTGTTCCTCTTCCAGTCTTTTTCAAACTCCTATAGAAATTTAATTAATCATCATCTTCTTTCAACAAACCGGCCGTATCCCACCAAGGCAGGGTGGCCCAAAAGTTTCTCCTTTTAAATATTAGTACTACAGTGGAACCTCGGTTTTTGTATGCCCCAGCTTGCATGTAAAACCACAGTTATTCTCTATAACATGTATTTTTTATAATATTTCCCATAAGAAATAATGTATACGTAAATCCAATTAATCTGTTCCAGACACCCAAAAATATTAACAGAAAATACATTTTATGGAGAATAACTGTGGTTTTTACATGCAAGCTGGGGCATATGAAAACCAAGGTTCCACTGTATATACAGAAGGGGTTACTAGCTCCTTGCTGTCTTGTGTTATGGTCATGAGTCCTGTTAAAGTTGGTGAGGAGAATTTTGAGTGGAGGGTTTATATTTGAGTGTAGAGTTCTATGTATGTAGTAGGCACAAGAATAAGTGTGAATGTTCTTTACAGTGAGTAGTTTTAGACTTTCGAATATTGGCGGAGTATGCTGTCTAGAGTGGGAATTTGTTATCATTCTGACTGCTGCCTTTTGCTGGGTTATGAGTGGTCTAAGGTGATTTAATGTTGTTGATCCCCATGCACAAATTCCATAGGTGAGATAAGGGTAGATGAGTGAATGATACAGAGCAAGGAGAGCTGATTGAGGCACATAATAGCATATCTTTGATAGTATGCCTACTGTCTTTGAGATTATTTTGGAAATTTGTTGTATGTGTGTTTGGAATTTGAGGCTACTGTCAAGGTGGATTCATAGGAATTTTCCCTCTGTGAGTCTTGTGATGGGTGATCCATTTAGCGTTATATTAAGTGGGACATTTGAAGCTCTGTTTCCAACCTGAATGAAATAGGTTTTGTCAGTATTGAGAGTAAGCTTATTAGTTTTCATCCAGGTAGATATTTTCTGTAATTCAGCATTTACAATGTTGGCCAGTATGACTGGATTTGGGTGAGAGAAGACATATGTTGTGTCATCTGCAAATAATATGGGTTTGAGTAGTTGTGATGCATTCGGTAGGTCACTGATGTAAATGAGGAAGAGGAGTGGTCCCAGGACACTTCCTTGCAGGACACCGACTTTAATTTGTTGTGTGGAAGAGTTAGCTCCATTTGTGTACACATATTGGCTTCTATTACTAAGGTATGATTTTAGGTAGTTGAGTGAGTGCCCTCTTATACCATAGTGAGCCAATTTTGTGAGATGTAAGTCATGGTCAACTGTATCAAAAGCTTTACGTAAATCAATGAAGATCCCCAGTGGGAATTCTTTCTTCTCAAGAGCGGTGTACAGTGGTACCTCGAGTTACGATGGTCCCCAAAATCGCCCTTTTATGTAAGTTTATTTTTGGGGGTGTAAAAGGACTAGTCTATTTTACATTATTCCTTATGGGGATAAATTCGTTTGGTAATGGCACTTGAACAGCATTCTCGAACGAAAAAATATCGTAACTCGAGGTACCACTGTATATAAGCTCTAGCATGTGTATAATAGCATCATTAGTGTTTTTGTTTGTCCTGAATCCAAACTGACAGGGGTTGAGTATGTTGTGTGAGACGAGGTAGGAATAGATCTGCCTATGAATTAATTTCTCAAAGATTTTAAGAGAGCAGAGGTAAATTAGATATTGGTCTATAATTATTCAAGTCTGCTTGATCTCCTCCTTTGTGGATCGGGGTGACCCTCGCTATTTTGAGAATTGATGGGAAGGTGGAGGATTCAATGGATTTGTTGAAGAGTGCTGCAATAATTGGTGACAGTACCTGGGAAGCTTTTTTGTACATAAAAGGTGGTAAGCTATTTATGTCTCCTGCCTTATTTTTAAGGGTGTTGATGATGAGCGAGACTTCTATTGGGTTGGTTGGAGCTAAGAATAGTGTATTTGGGTACGTGGTAGTGAGGTAGTCTGATGGACAGGTGTTTGAGCTTGGGATCTTACTCGCTAGATTCCTTCCTATTGTGGAGAAGAAATCATTAAGTCTGTTTGCTGTTTCAGCTGATGGGAGTAGGGGTTCATCTGGTTTTGTTAATTTGATAGTTTTAATTTTGGATAATCTTTTTATTTCCTAGAATTTCAGATAGGGTTTTCCAGGTCTTTTTCATATCACCTTTTATGTTATGTAGTCTGTTCTTATAATACAATTTTTTTGACCTTCTTATCAGGCTGGTAAGGATTGACGAGTATCGCTTGGATTATTCTCTGGTTATTTGACCCCTTCTGTACTGTTTTTCATATTGGTGCTTTTTGTTAATGGATTTAAGGATGCTGGGTGTTAGCCAAGGCCTGTTTAGTCTCTTAGCTGTGATCTGTTTAGTTTTTTTTGGGCAGTGTTTGTTATAGAGGTAGTGGGTTTTTCTAAGGAAATTCTTGATACATTCATTATTATCTGAATATGTTCCGATCTCATTATGCCAGTCGATGTTAATCATAGCTGTTATAAAGTTATTAACAGCTGACTCGTTATGTAGCCTGAAGGTAACTTTTGTAATATCTTGGGGCAATTTACCTAGGTTGGTTATGAGAAAGGTAGGGTAGTGGTCTGTGGTGTTGTCTGTGATTATGCCTGATTTTAGAGGGGATATAGTGTTATTCCAGATGTGGTCTAATAATGGGATACTAGTCTCACTGCATACTGAATTATGACAAGAACCCCAATGGAAGTAAGTCACTGACTTTTTTGGGATATCCTAGGTAATTTACACATATGTTAAACTATGTATAATTGGACCTATGTGTATCTGTATCTAAATAAACTTACTAATTACCTCATTATCATCACTAGTGTACTTGGCATAAATAAAGGCAAATTGTACCTGCTGGATGGTTCCAAAATGGTTGAAATTTCTCTGGGACAAGCTTATCAGCCCTTCGGATCACAGCTCTGTATATTGCTGCCATGGTGGCTTCTACTGCCCCAGATGGTCCTCACACAGTGTAACTAGAATTAAATAGTTACACTTAATTAGTTAATGAACCAACCCTGATCACACAGTTCTCAGCCACTAAACTCGCCCACATACTTTGTAACTGCTCTGATAACATTACTCAGTCAGGTGTCATTACCACAGGTACAATAATTGACCATTTTATCACTTATTGTACCAGGAAAATCATTTGGGAATGAATAGGCCAGCACAGGACAATAAAAATAAGGTGAACTAGAAACTACAGTAAAGAAACACTGATAAGTAGGCTACAAAATTGTGACTGGACTGCTCGTATATCAAATAAATTTTCCTCATTTAAATTACTAATTGAAATGCCATTAATTCGTTCCAGCGGAATTCCTGCTCTCAGGAGGCAGGACAAAATACAGAGGACCCCCAAATCGGCTGGTCTGATTATCGGCCGGCTCGAAAATCGATCACTTTTTTCGGCACAATTTTTCCCAGATTATCGGCCCACATACCAGACCTGTCCGCCTGCCCTGTGCAGGCGTCCTGAACCAGTCTAGCATTGTTTACTTTTGAGTGAACGTCACCCAGCGCTCTCATTCAAACATTTCACAATAAATTTATTGTATTTATTGGTGATTAACCCTTTGGGGGTCGACAGGCCTTCTCGGAAACACGTTCTCAGGGTTGAATTTTTTTTGGAAAAAACAAAAAACAAAATTTCTTATGAAATGATAGAGAATCTTTTTCCGATCATAACGACACCAAAATTATGAAATTTGAATGAAAACTTATGGAATTATGCTCTCGCGAAATTATCGGTCTCGAAGATGTTTACGCATCGGCGATTTCGCCCATTTTGAGCCCTATTTTTGGCCAATTCCAATGTTCCAGTCCACTAAAATCATAGCTATTTCGCTAGAACTCCATTTCTTCTATCGATTGAGTACAAGAAACCGCCTATTTACCAATTTCAACTACCCAAAATAGTGGTCAGAAAATGGTGATTTGGCCAATTTCACACAAATTTCAAACAATGCCAATTTCAAAATAGGGTCCAGAATAAACAAGGCAGACATTTCTGGCACTAAAATAACATCTGTTCATTAGTCACGTCTCCAGGCCCCTTTTACATTACTTTTGCTTTCCATTTTGAATTTTTATTCTCACAAAAAATAGAAGATTTACTGTTATGTATACAACTGCATCATCGTAAAACTGGTATAATTAATATCAGCGCCCTTGTGCAAGAATATTACACTCGCCAGTTGATGTGTATTGGACGCATGGTGTGATTTGTTTACTCTTGAACATCGGCAAAAATCGAACATTTTTGCTACTTTGAGCTCAATTTCAAGGTACTTGTCATTGTCAAACCAATCAAAATCATCTCCATTTCTGTAATATATCTTCCATTCTATTAAATGAGACAAAGGAAACGAGAATAAATCAATAAATACCATACAAAAATAGACTGCAAAGTCGCTGTTTTAAACGAAAAAAATGGTCAGTTTTTTTTTCTCATTATGCGGTGTGTGCTGCAGGATTTTTTTATAATGCGCACACTGACCACATAGACCCATTCTTTCATATGTAGCCCTACCAGCCATTTTCCGCTTAATTTGAGGCCGCTAGAATTTATGAGTACTAGTACGGCACCGACCCCTGCTCGTAAAATGTACTAGTACGGCACCGACCCCGAAAGGGTTAAGTGATTGTCACAGTGAAATAAATCACCATGGGTCCAAAGAAGCTTCCTAGTGGCACCCGTGTGGTAAAGAAAGTGAGGAACACCATGAAACTGAAGAAGGAGATAGTAGAAAAATATGAGGAGGAAGATAGACTGGAGGTGCCTTCTTCAGAGATTAAGGAAATTTGTTCAATGTGGAATGAGTTGCAAAGTTTCGTTGAACAATTTCACCCTGAGCAAACTGAAATAAGCCATCTATGCAACAAGTTCAGTGACAGAGCCATATTGCACTTCAGGAACATGTTAAAGAGGCGCCAGAAACAGAGGACTCTTGACAGTTATTTTGTGCGACAGGGGTCTAGTGACTCTCAAGCTGGTCCTAGTGGCATTAAAAGACAAAGGGAAGTAACCCCAGAGAGGGACTTGTTACATTTCAACGCATTTTCTTACACCTGTTGTCCTGTTCACCTAGCAGCAAATAGGTACCTGGGTGTTAATCGACTGGTGTGGGTCACATCCTGGGGGACAAGATTGAGGACCCCAATGGAAATAAGACAGACAGTCCTCGATGACGCACTGACTTTCTTGGGTTATCCTGGGTGGCTAACCCTCCGGGGTTAAAAATTCGAAAAAAATCTTAGCTTATCTTACCATTAAGTATTAACTGTGTAGCAATTAAGTTCAGCGATAAAGTGTAGCATTAATTAAGAGTGTAGCAAGTAGCCTATCTTCCACCCTCCACCTTCGCCAGTGTAGTACGTACACTTTATAAAACCAGTTTATTTCTTTAAATTCTCTATTATGTTTTATTATGTTTTAATACAATATTTCTTATTTATAAATACATTGTTTTAGTGTTACCCTTATGAATGGAAATAAGACAGATAAATAAATAAGCCGTAGAGTTTATATTAGCGTTATCTTGAAGTATTTTGTCCTGCCTCCCGAGAGCAGGAATTCCGCTGGAACGAATTAATAGTATTTCCAGCAGTACCAGTGTAGTAGAAGTATGTAAACTGCCTTGCAAACAACCCACACCTCGCTCGTGTTTATCTATGATTTCATGCTTTAATTACATGGACATCATCCTATTTTTCTTCTCAGCACTGTCCTTTGCACTTACTTTCTTAAGACTCATGGTTAGAAAAAAGAAATTTGGCAAAATAACTACAGAAAATGCAAGCAAAACACGAGAGAAATGCTTCCACAACGAGGTAAAAGGTGCACTGCGCAAGTTGGCAGCTTTCTGAAGCTCCTCACTATTATTACGTATTATTATTACGTATTATTATTATTATTATTATTATTAATTTAGGGAACTGAAGCTCACTCATTATTATTATTAATATAGGGAACTGGAGCACAGATCCAATTTCCTAGATCAAGAGCCCCTCACCAGCATCAAGGAACCTTGATCTAGGGAATTGAATCTGTACTCCAGTTCCCTAAATTAATAATAATAATTATAATAGGTAGGTAGTAGGTTGGTAGACAGCAACCACCCAGGGAGGTACTACCATCCTGCCAGGTGACTGTGAAACAGAAACCTGAAACTGTTTTACATGATGGTAGGATTGCTGGTGTCTTTTTTCTGTCTCATAAACATGCAAGATTTCAGGTACGTCTTGCTACTTCTACTTACACTTAGGTTACATTACGCAAACATGTACACGTTTATGTATACACACTCATCTGAGTTTTCTTTGATTTTATCTTAATAGTTCTTGTTCTTATTGCTTTTCCCTTTCATATCCATGGGGAAGTGGAATAAGAATCTTTCCTCCGTAAGCCATGCGTGTTGTAAAAGTCAACTAAAATGCCAGGAACAATGGGCTAGTAACCCCTTTTCCTGTATAGCTTACTAAAAAGAAGAAGAAGAAAACCGTCAAAGTGGGATGTTTGAATGTGCGTTGATGTTGTGCGAATGATAAGAGATGATTGTAGATGTTATGAATGAAAAGAAGCTGGATGTCCTGGCTTTAAGTGAGACAAAGCTGAAGGGGGTAGGAGAGTTTCAGTGGGGAGAAATAAATGGGATTAGATCAGGGGTTTCAAATAGAGTTAGAGCTAAAGAAGGAGTTGCAATAATGTTGAATAATCAGTTATGGCAGGTAAAGAAGGAATATAAATGTATAAATTCAAGGATTATGTGGAGTAAAATAAAGGTTGGATGTGAAAAGTGGGTTATAGTAAGTGTTTATGCACCTGGAGAAGAGAGAAGTGTAGAGGAGAGAGAGAGATTTTGGGAAATGTTGAGTGAGTGTGTGGGGAGTTTTGAACCAAGTGAGAGAGTAATTGTGGTTGGGGATCTTAATGCTAAAGTGGGTAAAAATGTTGTGGATGGAGTAGTAGGTAAATTTGGGGTGCCAGGGGTAAATGTAAATGGGGAACCATTAATTGAGCTATGTGTAGAAAGAGGTTTGGTAATAAGTAATACATATTTTATGAAAAAGAGGATAAATAAATATACAAGGTATGATATAGCACGTAACGAAAGTAGTTTGTTGGATTATGTACTGGTGGATAAAAGGTTGATGAGTAGGCTTCAGGATGTACATGTTTATAGAGGGGCAACGGATATATCAGATCATTATTTGGTTGTAGCTACAGTTAGAGTAAAAGGTAGATGGGACAAAAAGAAAATGGCAACAGCAAGTAAGAGAGAGGTAAAAGTGTATAAACTAAGGGAGGAGGAAGTTAGGGTGAGATATAAGCAACTATTGGCAGAAAGGTGGGCTAGTGCAAGTAGGAGTAGTGGGGGGGGGGGTTGAAGATAGTTGGGATAGTTTTAAAAATGGAGTATTAGAATGTGGGGCAGAAGTTTGTGGCTATAGAAGGGTGGGTGCAGGAGGAAAGAGGAGTGAGTGGTGGAATGAAGAAGTAAAGGGTGTGATAAAAGAGAAAAAGGTAGCTTTTTTTTTTTTTTTTTTTTTTAACACATCGGCGATTCCACCAAGGCAGGGTGGCCCGAAAAGAAAAACTTTCATCATCATTCACTCCATCACTGTCTTGCCAGAAGGGTGCTTTACACTACAGTTATAAAACTGCAACATTAACACCCCTCCTTCAGAGTGCCGGCACTGTACTTCCCATCTCCAGAACTCAAGTCCGGCCTGCCGGTTTCCCTGAATCCCTTCATAAATGTTACTTTGCTCACACTCCAACAGCACGTCAAGTATTAAAAACCATATGCCTCCATTCACTCCTATCAAATACGCTCACACATGCTTGCTGGAAGTCCAAGCCCCTCGCACACAAAACTTCCTTTACCCCCTCCCTCCAACCTTTCCTAGGCCGACCCCTACCCCACCTTTCCTAGGCCGACCCCTACCCCGCCTTCCCTCCACTACAGATTTATACACTCTCGAAGTCACTCTGTCTCGTTCCATTCTCTCTACATGTCCAAACCACCTCAATAACCCTCCTCAGCTCTCTGACAATCGTTTTGGTGATCCGCACCTCCTCCTAATTTCCAAACTCCGAATTCTCTGCATTATATTCACACCACACATTGACCTCAGACATGACATCTCCACTGCCTCCAGCCTTCTCCTCGTTGCAACATTCATCACCCATGCTTCACACCCATATAAGAGCGTTGGTATAACTATACTCTCATACATTCCCCTCTTTACTTCCATGGACAAGGTTCTTTGTCTCCACAGACTCCGAAGTGCTCCACTCACCCTTTTCCCCTCATCAATTCTATGATTCACCTCATCGTTCATAGACCCATCCGCCGACATGTCCACTCCCAAATATCTGAATACATTCACCTCCTCCATACTCTCTCCCTCCAATCTGATATCCAATCTTTCGTCACCTATTCTTTTTGTTATCCTCATCACCTTACTCTTTCCTATATTCACTTTCAATTTTCTTCTTTTACACACCCTACCAAATTCATCCACCAACCTCTGCAGCTTCTCTTCAGAATCTCCCAAAAGCACAGTGTCATCAGCAAAAGCAACTGTGACAACTCCCACTTTGTATTTGCTTCTTTATCTTTTAGCCCAACACCTCTTGCCAAGACCCTCGCATTCACTTCTCTTACAACCCCATCTATAAATATATTGAACAACCACGGTGACATCACACATCCTTGTCTAAGGCCCACTTTTACTGGGAAATAGTCCCCTTCCCTCCTACACACTCTAACCTGAGCCTCACTATCCTCATAAAAACTCTTCACTGCTTTCAGTAACCTTCCTCCTATTCCATACACCTGCAACATCTGCCACATTGCCCCCTATCTACCCTATCATACGCCTTTTCCAAATCCATAAATGCCACAAAACATCTTTACCCTTATCCAAATACTGTTCACCTATATGTTTCACTGTAAACACTTGGTCTACACACCCCCTACCTTTCCTAAAGCCCCCTTGTTCATCTGCTATCCTGCTTTCTGTTTTACTCTTAATTCTTTCAATAATAACTCTACCATACACTTTACCAGGTACACTCAACAGACTTATTCCCTATAATTTTTGCACTCTCTTTTGTCCCCTTTGCCTTTATACAAAGGAACAATACACGCTCTCTGCCAATCCCTAGGTACCTTACCCTCTTCCATACATTTATTAAATAATAGCACCAACCACTCCAAAATTATATCCCCACCTGCTTTTAACATTTCTATCTTTATCCCATCAATCCCAGCTGCCTTACCCCTTTCATTCTACCCACTGCCTCACGAACTTCCCTACACCCACAACTGGCTCTTCCACACTCCTACAAGATGTTATTCCTCCTTGCCCTACACACGAAATCACAGCTTCCCTGTCTTCATCAACATTTAAAAATCCTCAAAATATTCTCTCCATCTTCCCGATACCTCTAACTCTCCATTTAATAACTCTCCTCTCCTATTTTTAACTGTCAAATCCATTTGTTCTCTAGGCTTCCTCAACTTATTAATCTCATTCCAAAACTTTTTCTTATTTTCAACAAAATTTGCTGATAACATCTCACCCACTCTCTCATCTGCTCTCTTTTACATTGCTTCACCACTCTTTTAACCTCTCTTTTTCTCTCCATATACTCTTCCCTCCTTGCATCACTTCTACTTTGTAAAAACCTCTCATATGCTAACTTTTTCTCCCTTACTACTCTCTTTACATCATCATTCCACCAATCGCTCCTCTTCCCTCCCGCACCCACTCGCCTGTAACCACAAACTTCTACTGAACACTCTAACACTACATTTTTAAATCTACCCCATACATCTTCGACCCCATTGCCTACACTCTCACTAGCCCATCTATCCTCCAATAGTTGTTTATATCTTACCCTAACTGCCTCCTCTTTTAGTTTATAAACCTTCACCTCTCTTTTACTTACTGATTCTATTTTCCTTGTATCCCATCTACCTTTTACTCCCACTGTAGCTATAACTAAAAAGTGATCTGATATATCTGTAGCCCCTCTATAAACATGTACATCCTGAAGTCTACTCAACAGTCTTTTATCTACCAATACATAGTCCAACAAACTACTGTCATTATGCCCTACATCATATCTTGTATACTTATTTATCCTCTTTTTCTTAAAATATGTATTACCTATAACTAAACCCCTTTCTATACAAAGTTCAATCAAAGGGCTCCCATTATCATTTACACCTGGCACCCCAAACTTACCTACTACACCCTCTCTGCATGTTTCTCCCACTTTAGCATTTAGGTCCCCTACCACAATTACTCTCTCATTTGGTTCAAAAGTTCCTATACATTCGCTTAACATCTCCCAAAATCTCTCTCTCTCTCTACCTCCTCTCTTCTCCAGGTGCATACACGCTTATTATGACCCACTTTTCGCATCCGACCCTTATTTTAATCCACATAATCCTTGAATTTACACATTTATATTCCCTCTTTTCCTTCCATAACTGATCCTTCAACATTATTGCTACCCCTTCCTTAGCTCTAACTCTCTCAGATACTCCTAACTTAATCCCATTTATTTCTCCCCACTGAAACTCGCCTACCCCCTTCAGCTTTGTTTCGCTTAGGGCCAGGACATCCAACTTCTTTTCATTCATAACATCGGCAATCATCTCTTTCTTATCATCCGCACTACATCCACGCACATTCAGACAACCCAATTTTATAAAGTTTTTCTTCTTCTCGTTTTTAGTAGATTTGTACAGGAGAAGGGGTTACTAGCCCATTGCTCCCGGCATCTTAGTCGCCCATACGACACGCATGGCTTACGGAGGAAAGATTCTTTTCCACTTCCCCATGGACAATAGAGAAAATAAAAAGAACAAGAGCTATTAAGAAAAAGAAGAAAAACCTAGATGTGTGTATGTATATATATGCATGTGTATGCCAGTGTAGTGTGACCTAAAGTGTAAGTAGAAGTAGCTAGATATACCTGTTATCCAGCGTGTTTATGAGACAGAAAAAAGACACCAGCAATCCTACCATCATGTAAAACAGTTTCAGGTTTCTGTTTCACAGTCACCTGGCAGAACGGTAGTACCTCCCTGGGTGGTTGCTGTCTACCAACCTACTACCTACCAAGGTAGCTTATGAGAGGTTTTTACAAAACAGAAGTGTTAATAGAAGAGCAGAGTATATGGAGAGTAAAAGAAAGGTGAAGAGAGTGGTGAGAGAGTGCAAAAGAAGAGCGGATGAAAGAATGGGAGAGGCTCTGTCAAGAAATTTTGCTGAAAACAAGAAAAATTTTGGAGTGAGATAAACAAGGTAAGAAAGCCTAGGGAACGAATGGATTTATCAGTTAAAAACAGAGTAGGGGAGTTAGTAGATGGGGAGCTGGAGGTATTGGGTAGATGGCGGGAATATTTTGAGGAACTTTTAAATGTCGATGAAAAAAGGGAGGCGGTAATTTCATGTACTGGCCAGGGAGGTACAACATCGTTTAGGAGTGAAGAAGAGCAGGATGTGAGTGTGGGGGAGGTGCGTGAGGCATTACGTAGAATGAAAGGGGTAAAGCAGCTGGAATTGACGGAATCATGACAGAAATGTTAAAAGCAGGGGATATAGTGCTGGAGTGGTTGGTATTTTTGTTTAATAAATGTATGAAAGAGGGAAGGTACCTAGGGATTGGCAGAGAGCATGTATAGTTCCTTTATATAAAGGGAAGGGGGATAAAAGAGAGTGTAAAAATTATAGGGAATAAGTTTACTGAGTATACCAGGTAAAGTGTATGGCAGGGTTATTATTGAAAGAATTAGAGGTAAGACAGAGAGTAGGATTGCAGATGAGCAAGGAGGCTTTAGAGTGGGTAGGGGATGTGTAGATCAAGTGTTTACAGTGAAGCATATATGTGAACAGTATTTAGATAAAGGTAGAGAAGTTTTTATTGCATTTATGGATTTAGAAAAGGCATATGATAGAGTGGATAGGGGAGCAATGTGGCAAATGTTGCAAGTGTATGGAATAGGTAGTAAGTTACTGAAGGCTGTAAAGAGTTTTTATGAGGATAGTGAGGCTCAGGTTAGGGTGTGTAGGAGAGAGGAGATTACTTCCGGTAAAAGTAGGTCTTAGACAGGATGTGTAAGGTCACCATGGTTGTTTAATATATTTATAGAAGGGGTTGTAAAAGAAGTAAATGCTAGGGTGTTGGGGAGAGGGGTGGGATTAAATTATGGAGAATTAAATGCAAAATGGGAGTTGACACAGTTACTTTTTGCTGATGATACTGTGCTTATGGGAGATTCTAAAGAAAAGTTGTAAAGGTTAGTGAACGAGTTTGGGAGAGTGTGTAAAGGTAGAAAGTTAAAAGTGAACATAGATAAGAGTAAGGTGATGAGGGTATCAAACGATTTAAATAAAGAAAAATTGGATATCACATTGGAGAGAGGGATTATGGAAGAAGTAAATGTTTTCAGATATTTGGGAGTTGACGTGTCAGCGGATGGGTTTATGAAGGATGAGGTTAACCATAGAATTGATGAAGGAAAAAAGGTGAGTGGTGCATTGAGGTATCTGTGGAGACAAAAAACGTTATCCATGGAGGCAAAGAAGGGCATGTACGAAAGTATAGTGGTACCAACACTCTTATATGGGTGTGAAGCATGGGTTGCAAATGCTGCAGCGAGGAGGAGGCTGGAGGCAGTGGAGATGTCCTGTCTAAGGGCAATGTGTGGTGTAAATATTATGCAGAAAATTCGGAATGTGGAAATTAGGAGAAGGTGTGGAGTTACTAAAGGTATTTGTCAGAGGGCTGAAGAGGGGTTGTTGAGGTGGTTTGGTCATTTAGAGAGAATGGATCAAAGTAGAATGACTTGGAGAGCGTATAAATCTGTAGGGAAGGAAGGCGGGGTAGGGGTCGTCCTAGAAAAGATTGGATGGAAGGGGTAAAGGAGGTTTTGTGGGCGAGGGCTTGGACTTCCAGCAAGCATGTGTGAGCGTGTTAGATAGGAGTGAATGGAGACGAATGGTTTTTGGGACATGACGATCTGTTGGAGTGTGAGCAGGGTAACATTTTGTGAAGGGATTCAGGGAAACCAGTTAATTGATTTAGTTGGACTTGAGTCCTGGAAATGGGAAGTACAATGCCTGCACTTTAAAGGAGGGGTCTGAGATAGTGACAGCTGGGAGGGACTTTTCTCAGCTGTCGTATCTGAGCTCCTCTGCAAAGACAGTGATTATGTATGAGTGTGGTGAAAGTGTTGAATGATGAAGAAAGTATTTTCTTTTTGGGGATTTTCTTTCTTTTTGGGTCACCCTGCCTCGGTGGGAGACGGCCGACTTGTTGAAAAAAAATATATATATATATAATAATAATAATAATTATTATAATAATAATAATTATAATAATAATAATAATTATAATAATAATTATAATAATAATTATAATAATAATTATAATAATAATAATAATTATAATAATAAGGAGATTCAGAACGCAGCCAACTGGTGCAGTGCACTGTTTACCTCGTCGTGGAAGCATTTCTCTCATGTTTTGCTTGCATTTTCTGTAGTTATTTTGCCAAATTTCTTTTTTCTAACCATGGGTCCTAAGAAAGTAAGTGCAAAGGACAGTGCTGAGAAGAAAAATAGGATGATGTCCATGGAATTAAAGCATGAAATCATAGATAAACACAACCCAGGTGTCGGGGTGTGGCTGAGGGGGAAGCTCGCTCGTAACTCAGAGCAAAAAATCGACCGAGTGACGGCTCGTAACGTATGTTGGGGCACTCGTAAGTCGAGGTTCCACTGTACTTAAGTGTTGCATGTGTCTTACTTACCAACCTGTTAGTACTGTATAGCATTTTGATATTCAGTGTCTACCTACTGAGGCTTGCTGAACCCTATGTCTTATTCTTACACAATATCATGTACATAATTCTTGTTCTTCATGGTATACTCTACTTTAACAAATAAATGAAAGACTATAAATTACCCATTACAAAATGGTGAGATTCATCCTGGACCTGAGTCCAAGAGATGTAGGCCAGAATGACAGACAACTGGATATGATGAATGTTGAAGACAGAGTAAAGCAACATTAGTTAAATATGTTAATAAAATGGTTCACAATCAGTGTCCAAAATACTATCTTACTGTCAAGGTTGGGAACCAAAACCAGTAAATAATACTAAATTGTAATACATCACACTGCAAATTGTTTTAAATTGTGCCACTGTAATGTTGTAATCTTTATAAACTAATTAGTGTAATAATTCTCTACTAGGCTTATCAAAGCCATGTAGCATTACTTAATAGAATATTCAATTCTCTTGTACTCACTGTAACTTATCTAATGACCATATGAACTATTATTGCCTTCCTAATATTAAGTTAATTTTTAAGTTTGCCCGAAATGCTCTGCATACTAAGGGGCTTTTGGCATGTACACCCAACTATTATATTCCTCTGTAAAACCATGTATCATGTCGAAATAAATTTCTTATTCTTATTCTTCTTATTCTTGTGGTACTAGGGAGAGTGAACACTATTTTGAAGTACCTACAGTAGGTGGTCAGGCCTCAAACACTTTTTTTTTACTTTACAGAAATAAAAGAGTGGAATGGATTGCCTGAACATGTCTTGACTTTTTGGGGTTATCCTAGGTAATTTACACGATATACAGTAATTGTACTTATGTGTACCTGTGCCTAAATAAACTTACTAAAGCCTGTTCTAGTATGAGCCAGTTCAGGAAGAGAACTGAAAGGTACCTAATTAATGAAGCTACAGAAAGGGAGGAGAGTGATTTATTGTCTAGTTAACACTAGTGTACTTATTATTGTAAGCTGATCTATTTAATGTTCTTATAAATAACTTGGTTCACTTTATTTCTATTGCACCTCTATTTATTGTAAATGATTTTCACACAACTGAGTTACTTAGCTATTTCAACTTTTATGGTTATAAATCACGACTTATTTCTACTGTATCTTAGAGCTACTCTTTAAATAATAAGATATTACAAGGACTTTTTTATATTATCTTAGGTAATTTACACATATGTTACTAGGTATGATAACCGTACTTAGGTGTTGCTGTACCTAAATAAACTTACTAGCTGGTTGCTACTGCCTCAGATGGTCTTCACTAGCTGGTTGCTACTGCCTCAGATGGTCTTCACTAGCTGGTTGCTACTGCCTCAGATGGTCTTCACTAGCTGGTAGCTACTTCCTCAGATGGTCTTCAAGGTGAAACAAGATCAAGTATTACATTGATAATTTATGATAAACTCAGGGTACAAGTTTTTGTTTATCCAGCAAGTGTCTCCATCTGTTGGTGAACTAAATACATTGATAACAGAAAATGTGTCTCAAAAATGGCTAACTTTAGTATTATTGTTAAGATACAACTACATCTACTTATGATTAGTAAGTTTATTCAGGTATACAGAAAAGTTACATAGATTATCATACATAGCAGCGTATGTGTAGAGAACCTGGGATAACCCAAAAAGTCAGGCAAATTGACTTATTTGAAGTTATTTTCATTGGGGTCCTTTCAATGTTCTTTCTGGATATACCAAGAACATAAATAATTATATGTAGAATTAGAAGCCAGTAGTGATGATAACTTTAGTTTGGCATATAATTGTACTTAATAAATCATGAGATCATAGAGACTATTGATAACAGAACAAATAACATCACTCCAAACCACAAACAATGCAAAATTTTGTTCACTGTAATAATGATCTAAGGAAGAACAATGAATACAGTGATGTGAATTTAAAAAATGCATTTTTCTTCATAGTAACGGTGCTTTATATGATGACATTTTTACCTGAAACTCCGAAATTAGGATACTAAAATAAAATAATAAATAAAAATAAAATAAAATTTTATTTCTTTGCTAAGGCTACAATGTGTGTTTACATTTCATAATTTAATTGGTACAAAGAAAGCCACTGTCATGCCCTGCATACTAGGGGCTTTTGGCATGTACACCTCATGTAATCTCAATAACCAAATGTAATTCTTTGTATCATGTCCAAATAAACTATTATTATTATTATTATTATTATTATTATTATTATTATTATTATTATTTCGCGCAGACTTATCACTTGGACAATGAAATATGGATCCCGGGCTACAACCTATACAGATGTGACAGAGTGAACAGGCAAATAGGGAGGGTTGGCCTGTATATCACAGAGTCACTTATATGTTCAGAACTACTAAATGCCTCAAATGATGTAGTTGAAGTATTAGCAATAAAGATCGAGAATCAAAACCTGGTCATCGTGGTTGTATACAAGCCTCCGGATGCAACGTCCCAACAATTCCAGGAACAGCTTCTGAAAATTGACCACTGTCTGGAAAATCTTCTAGCTCCTGCCCCCAACATCTTGCTCCTGGGAGGATTTCAACCTAAGGCACCTAAAATGGAGGAGCATTGCAAACAATGTGGTAGCAGAGATAACACCAGGAGGCAGCTCAGATGAAAGGTCGCACACACATGAACTTTTAAATCTCTGCACCAAATTCACCTTAAACCAGCAATAGTAGAGCCTACAAGATTAGAGAATA
>WNWK01011668.1:0-63389 GCA_009830355.1 Cherax destructor | reverse complement strand
TTTGCTGGTCAGGAAACTTGGAAAACTTCGCTCTACGCAGATCTCAAATTATGTGATGGCCCGCTTAGTGGAGCTTTTGGTCATGAGTAAAACCTTACCCTAGCTTACCAGTTCATTCTGTAAAACAATAAAGATAATATGAGTGAAACCTCCCTGGTTAGCGCACTCAGCTCACACACTGAGATCCGGGGATCGATCCCCGGTACGGTGGAAACATTAGGACGTGTTTCCTTAAGACACCTACTGTCCATGTTCACCTATGAATAAAAATAGGTTCTGCATATCAAGGGGCTTTCTATATAGTAGTATGTCATTGATGTCAGCTAGACCTGTATACCTTGTACATGTACTTGTAGAAATAAAGATTATTATTATTATTATTATTATTATTATTATTATTATTATTTATTATTATTATTATTATACTAGTCTATCCTGTAAAACAATAAGGATCACATCATATAGTGCGATTTACCAGGTTTATAACCTATCAACCACACGAGGGTTGTTAATGCTGAATATCACCTATATATCACCAGTCAAACATGCGTTAACCTGCGTATTAAAGGCTTAAGGTAAATTCTAAACTGTATAAATGAAGATATACTTCTATGGGAAACAAAAGATGGGAGCCATAACCACTTCAGGGAAAGAGGTTTTATAGGGCCAGGAGGGAAAAAAGACTGGCAAGAAATGACGGTAATCCTACACCAACTGAAAACAATTCTGGAACAGAGGCACAGTCATTGGCCTCCACTCCAGAACAACAGATATTAGAGCCGGTAAATACCCCACCCCCCAAATTCCACCAATTTAACGACATTTGTCTTTGCAAATATACAGGGTCTGAAGCCGTCAAAAAACAACAAAATTCCTTACATCAAGGGACTGCTCACGGAGTCAAATGCAATGTTTGCGGCATTCACAGAGACCCACATAAAGGATCATTATAACCTATTCAGATGCGACAGACTAAACAGGCAGCAAGGAGTCGCTCATTTGCTCAGAACTACTAAACACCTCAAATGATGTAGTTGAAGTTTTGGCGGTAAAGATTGGAAACCAAAACCTTGTCGTTGTGGTGGTATACAAACCTCCAGATGCAACTTCCCAGCAATTCCAGGAGCAGCTTTTGAAAATTGACTTAAAATAGAGAAGTATAGCAAACAGTATAGCTCAGATGAAAATTCACTCACACACGAACTATTAAATCTCTGCACCAAATCCACCTTAAACCAGCAAATATTAGAGCCTACAAGACTAGAAAATACGCTGGACCTCATCTTCACTAACAACGACGATCTGATACGTAATATAACCGTATCAGAGACAAAACACTCAGATCACAACATAATAGAGGTACAGACATGTATGCACAGGGTTTCTGACCAGCAAAATGTGATCAGTCATGAGGGTCTCTTCACAAAATTCAATTTCAATAACAAAAACATACAATGGGAACAAGTCAACCATGTCTTAAATGAAACAAGCTGGGAAAATATCCTAAACAACACAGATCCGAACATTTGCCTAGAAAAAAGGAACTCTGGTTGTTGAGATCTGCTCAAGACACATTCCATTAAGAAAAAGAAAGAGAAGATGTAAACTAGAAAGAGAGAGATGCTCCCTATACAGACGAAGGCAAAGAGTCACAGAGCTGCTGAGAGGGGCCAATATATCTGTAATACGAAGGGAGGCAATGGTCAATGAAATTGCAAATATCGAACTTAAGCTGAAGGAATCTTACAGGAGACAAGAATCGCAGGAAGAACTAAAAGCCATAAAGGAAATTGAAAAAAAAAATGTTTCTTCGCTTATGCCAAATCTAAGGATAAAACAACATCCAGTATTGGGCCCCTGCTTAGACAGGATGGAACATACACAGATGACAGCCAAGAAATGAGTGAGATATTAAAGTCCCAATACAACTCAGTGTTCAGCGAGCCGCTGCCCAGACTAAGGGTCGACAATCCAAAAATTTGGTCATCTCAAAAATCTCGGATATTATCCCAACTCCACAAGACTTTGAAAAGGCAATAAATGACATGCCCATGTACTCTGCCACAGGCCCAGACTCATGGAACTCCGTGTTCATCAAGCATGGACACAGGGGTCATCCCACACTCATTAAAAACAACAGACATAGCCCCACTCTACAAAGGGGGCAGTAAAGCAATTGCAAAGAACTACAGACCGATAGCACTAACATCCCATATCATAAAAATATTTGATAGGGTTCTAAGAAGCAAAATCGCCAGCCACCTAGATACCCATCAATTGCACAACCCAGGGCAACGTGTTTAGAGCAGGTCGCTCCTGCCTGTCCCAGCTACTGGATCACTATGACAAGGTCCTGGATGGTATAGAGGATAAACAAAATACAGATGTAGAATACACAGACTTTGCAAAAGCTTTCGACAAGTGTGACCATGGTGTAATAGCGCACAAAATGCGTGATAAAGGAATAACAGGAAAAGTTGGTAGATGGATCTATAACTTCCTGACAAATAGAACTCAAAGAGTAATAGTAAACAGAGTAAAGTCCGAGGCAGCTACGGTGAATAGCTCTGTTCCACAAGGCACAGTACTCGCTCCCATTCTATTCCTCATCCTCATATCTGACTTAGACAAAGATGTAAGCCATAGCTCCGTGTCTTCCTTTGCGGATGACACCAGGATTGCCATGACAGTGTCCTCCATCGAAGACACCGCAAGACTCCAAGCGAACATAAACCAAATCTTCAAATGGGCCACTCAAAACAATATGAAGTTCAATGAGGAGAAATTTCAACTACTCAGATATGGAAAACTTGAGGAAATTAAAAATATATCAGGGTATACGACAAACTCTAACCATACAATAGAGCGAAAAAGTAATGTGAAGGACCTGGGAGTGATAATGTCAGAGGATCTCGCCTTCAAAGACCACAACAATGTATCTACCGCATCTGATAGGAGAATGATAGGATGGATAATGAGAACCTTCAAAACTAGGGACGCCAAGCCCATGATGATTCTCTTCAAATAGCTTGTTCTCTCTAGGCTGGAATACTGCTGTACACTAACTGCCCCCTTCAAGGCTGGCGACATTGCTGATCTGGAGAGTGTACAAAGAACTTTCACGGCACACATAAGTACGATAAGGCACCTAAATTACTGGGAACGGTTGAAGGTCCTTGATCTGTATTCCCTGGAACGCAGGCTAGAGAGATACATGATAATATACACTTGGAAAATCCTTAGAGGGATTAGTACCAAACTTGCACACGAAAATCACTCCCTATGAAAGCAAAAGACTCGGCAGAAGATGTAACATTCTCCCAATGAAAAGCAGGGGTGCCACGAGTACATTGAAAGACAACACCATAAGTGTCCAGGGCCCAAGACTGTTCAACTGCCTCCCAGCATACATAAGGGGAATTACCAATAGACCCCTGGCTGTCTTGAAGAAGGCACTGGACAGGCACCTAAAGTCAGTACCTGACCAACCAGGCTGTGGTTAGTACGTCAGTTTGCATGCGGGGAGCAGTAACAGCCTGGTTGATCAGACCCTGATCCACCATGAGGCCTGGTCTCAGACCGAGCCGCGGGGGCGTTGACCCCCGAAACCCTCTCCAGGTAAACTCCAGGTAATATGTTGGTGCTCTCGGTGCACACACAGATCAAGAGAAATGTATTCTTCAGAATACATCCATGTTGATGGTTGGTATATAGCTTGTCGACTACACAAGGACGATTAATAAGCTGTATATCACCTGTTGACCACCAGTCAAAGATACTTTAATTCCTAGAACAGAGGCTAGGGTAAATTCTCATCGCATATACACCGAGACATACACAGCACTCGGTGTATATCCTGTATTTTTTTCATATATTATCATATTTTTGTAACTTAAATTTGCCTAATTTATATTTTTCTTTGCAAATGTTTACAATTGTGTAGATGTTCGTTTTTTGTTTGAAAAAAACTGTTCTTCCATCTTCATATTGTCAGTATTAAAATAAACTGCATGTTAAAATTATTGATAAAGTTATAATCAAGAAGTGAACAGCTTACATGCAGCCTTAATAATCCTCGCTATAAGTCTTAAACTCCATTAACCGACCATTAACCAAGTTACTGAATCAAAATATGCTCAACGGGAACCCCAAGTGCAGAGGTTTGACGGAAGTTGAAAGCGTCCTGATGGAGCCACTATGCTACCCTGGAAGGATGGTAAGCAGCTTGCCTGGGACTACACCTGTGCCGCCACAATGGCAGTCACCTACTTGCCATACTCCGTAGCCGAAGGGGGTGGAGCTGCCAGCCACAGGGAGACCCAGAAGACCCGCAAATATGAAGGCCTTCCCCCTTGCTATAACTTCATCCCAATAGGGTCGGAGACCCATGGAGCATGGGTTCCTCAAAGAGCTGGGTGAAAAACTCATCATAGAAACCAAGGACCAAAGGGCGGCTAGATTCCTCTTTCATAGACTCAGTGTTGCGATCCAGAGGGAAAATGCCTGCAGCCTTCTGGGCATGCGGCCCACCGCCGGGTAACTGGAAGAAGTATTCGAGATGTAGCTCTGAGTTGTTATCTATGTTGTTCTGCTCCCTATTGTATTTTTGTCACTGTATTTTGTCTTTAAATAAAGTCTATATAAAACATAGGTGGTGGTAGGAGAAAACAATTTTCAAACAGCTTCAAGGAGAACCTTGAGTTTTCCCTGAAACAAGTTTATTCTTTTCTCTGAGGATGAGAGTCCCCAGGACAGTTCCAGAGGTGGTACCTCCCTATATCTATATCTATCTATCTATCTATCTATCTATCTATCTATCTATCTATATATATAATATATATATATATATATATATATATATATATATATATATATATATATATATATTAGGAAATTAGGAAATTAGAAATTAGGAGGAGGTGCGGATTACCAAAACGATTGTTCAGAGAGCTGAGGAGGTTGTTGAGGTGGTTTGACATGTAGAGAGAATGGAACGAGACAGATGACTTCGAGGTGTATAAATCTGTAGTGGAGGGAAGGCGGGGTAGGGGTCGCCTAGGAAAGGTTGGAGGAGGGTAAAGGAAGTTTTGTCGAGGGCTTGGACTTCCAGCAAGCATGTTGAGCGTATTTGATAGGAGTGAATGGAGGCATATGGTTTTTAATACTTGACTGCTGTTGGAGTGTGAGCAAGTAACATTTATGAAGGGATTCAGGAAACCGGAGGCCGGACTTGAGTTCTGAGATGAATACATCCGGCACTCTAAGGAGGGTGTTAATGTTGCAGTTTATAACTGTAGTGTAAAGCACCCTTCTGGCAAGACAGTGATGAGTGAATGATGATGAAAGTTTTCTTTTCGGACCCTGCCTTGGTGGAATCGGCCGATGTGTTAATAAAAATAATAAAATATTATATATATATATATATATGTATATATGTATATATATATATATATATATATATATATATATATATATATATATATATATATATATATATATATATATATATATATATATATAATATATATATATATATACACTCAGAACTTACTTTAATTTCAGTATTGGGATTAAAGTATGATCGACTGATGGTGTGCAGGTGACATGCGGCTTTAATGACCTTTTGTGTAGTGGATAGGCTTTAAACCTAAAAACCAACCAATAATTGTAAACAATCTTATATTTACAAGTATTGTACTTACATGTTCGTTTATAATAATTTACCGTGTTGCATTACATTGATATTTTCTGGCAAGTGTTACATTGCAACCTCGGTTCAGCCTCTTAACCTTCGACCCATTTACGTGGTTCAGCTCTGTCATAACTATTCGTGAACCTGAGTATGGACTCCGCTTTCACTGCTTCATTGTTCACTTCACTCCAGTTCTTTACCATTCTTGTGCTGAAGAACTATTTCATGATATATTTTTTTTTTTATTAACACATCGGCTGCTTCCCACCAAGGTACGGTGGCCCCGAAAAAGAAAAACTTTCAACATCATTCACTCATGATACATCTGTGCCTAATATAAGCATTTAATTTTCAACCAGTTCTCCGTGTGCCTATTGTAACTCAGGTAAAAAAAAAAATCTCTTTCTGCCCTGTTTTAGGCCCGAAGTATTTTAAGAGTAGTGATCACTCCTCCGGTGACTTAAGATTTAGATCCCTTATTATTTCTAATTATTGCCTTGCCCTTAGCTGAGGCCCTCTAGCCCGAACTTTCTCGAGTTGTATTGTGTTACACACTGAGGGCTCTACAACGGCTCTGCATACTCAATCATGAGTCTCGGGTATGAAAATGTTTTGAGGGAGTCTTTGTCAAAGTTCCTAAATACCACTCTTGTGTTAGCAGTCCCAGCCTGTGCTGCTGATGTTATTCTGTTGGTATGTACTTGTTGGATCAGATGTTGGTATACACTTCCTGGGGCAGGTGTTTGTATATACTTCCTAGGGCCGGTGGTGGTATACACTTCCTGGGGCAGGTGTTAGATATACTTCCTAGGGCCGGTGGTGGTATACACTTCCTGGGGCAGGTGTTTGTATATACTTCCTGGAGCAGGTGGTGGTATACACTTCCTGGGGCAGGTGTTAGTATATACTTCCTAGGGCCGGTGGTGGTATACACTTCCTGGGGAAGGTGTTAGTATATGCTTCCTGGGGCAGGTGTTAATATATACTTCCTGGAGCAGGTGGTGATATACACTTCCTGGGGCAGGTTGTGGTATATACTTCCTGGGGCAGGTGGTGGTATACACTTCCTGGGGCAGGTGGTGGTATATACTTCCTGGGGCAGTTGGTGGTATACACTTCCTGGGACAGGTGTTAGTAGATACTTCCTGGGCAGGTGTTGGTATACACTTCCTGGAGCAGGTGTTAGTACATACTTCCTGGGCAGGTGTTAGTATATACTTCCTGGAGCAGGTGTTAGTATATACTTCCTGGGCAGGTCTTGGTATACACTTCCTGGAGCAGGTGTTAGTATATACTTCCTGGAGCAGGTGTTAGTATATACTTCATGGGGCAGGTGTTGGTATACACTTCCTGGAGCAGGTGTTAGTATATACTTCATGGGGCAGGTGTTGGTATACACTTCCTGGAGCAGATTTTAGTATATACTTCCTGGATCAGGTGTTAGTAAATACTTCCTGGGGCAGGTGTTGGTAGGAACTTCCTGGAGCAGGTGTTGGTAGGAACTTCCTGGAACAGGTGTTGGTAGGAACTTTCTGCAGCAGGTGTTGGTAGTAACTTCCTGGAGTAGGTGTTGGTAGGAACTTCCTGCAGCAGGTGTTGGTAGTAACTTCCTGGAGCAGGTGTTGGTAGGAACTTCCTGCAGCAGGTGTTGGTAGTAACTTCCTGGAACAGGTGTTGGTAGGAACTTCCTGGAGCAGGTGTTGGTAGTAACTTCCTGGAGCAGGTGTTGGTAGTAACTTCCTGGAGCAGGTGTTGGTAGGAACTTCCTGGAGCAGGTGTTGGTAGTAACTTCCTAGAGAAGGTGTTGGTAGGAACTTCCTGGAGCAGGTGTTGGTAGGAACTTTCTGGAACAGGTGTTGGTAGGAACTTTCTGCAGCAGGTGTTGGTAGTAACTTCCTGGAGTAGGTGTTGGTAGGAACTTCCTGCAGCAGGTGTTGGTAGTAACTTCCTGGAGCATGTGTTGGTAGGAACTTCCTGCAGCAGGTGTTGGTAGTAACTTCCTGGAGCAGGTGTTGGTAGGAACTTCCTGCAGCAGGTGTTGGTAGTAACTTCCTGGAACAGGTGTTGGTAGGAACTTCCTGGAGCAGGTGTTGGTAGTAACTTCCTGCAGCAGGTGTTGGTAGGAACTTCCTGGAGCAGGTGTTGGTAGGGACTTCCTGGAACAGGTGTTGGTAGTAACTTCCTGGAGCAGGTGTTGGTAGTAACTTCCTGGAGCAGGTGTTGGTAGGAACTTCCTGGAGCAGGTGTTGGTAGGAACTTCCTGGAGCAGGTGTTGGTAGGAACTTCCTGGAGCAGGTGTTGGTAGGAACTTCCTGGAGCACTTGTGGGGGTAGTGACCACTCAAAGGATTTTTTTTGGAACTGTTACCATAAGCTTTCTCACTGAGACGGTACAGCACCTTCCCCGTCTCTTAGTCTCATTGTTTTGCTTTTTTTTGCAAACAACAACAACAATAGCAACACTAATGATGATGATAATAATAATAATAATAATAATAATAATAATAAAAATAATAATAATAATAATAATAATAATAATAATAATAATAATAAATTAGTTAATGAGTACACAAATACCTAAATATTTAATCCTGCATCAGGTAAACAGCTTACCTGATTATTATTATTATCATTATTATTATTATTATTATTATTATTATTATTATTATTATTATTATTATTATTGTTTATTATTTTTTAACGAACCAGCAGTATCCCACCGAGGCAGGGTGACCTAAATAGAAAAACGAAATTTTTTCTTGTTACATTTAGTAATTTATACAGAAGGGGTTACTAGCCCCTTGCTCCCGGCATTTTAGTCGCCTCTTACCACACGTATGGCTTACGGAGGAATAAAATAATAATAATAGTAATAATAATAGTAAATTAGTTAATTAATGAGTACACAAATAACTAAATATTCAATGCTACATCAGGTAAACATCTTACCTATTTGCGATATTTTTCGTTCTACGTCAGTGGCCTCACTGCTCGTCACCTTCACTCTTCAGAACACAATAAATATCATGGTATGACTAAATACGATAGTCCTTCAACTCATTTATATGGCAAGTCATTCAGCTGCAATGTATAATGTACCAGGAAGCGAAGGTTTAACAGGATAAGTATATAAAAATGACAATTGTGTCGACTTTCGGATGTCACGCGGATTGAGTTTTGGGTCGGTAGTGATTGTTTGTGTTTCCAGGGGAAGGAGATTAACAATGAGGATGGAGCACTGATGGAGCCTGGAGTATGGAGTACTGATGGAGCCTGGCCCGCCGCCCCTCACCGCTCCCTCTGACCCACTGACGAGTGTCCTCCTCCTCACACTCACGCATGCACCTCCTACACCCCTAGGACTCTTTTTTTGAGTCATGTCCCTTTGTTTTTTTAGAGACTTTTAGGTTTAATGCATGCGAGGTTATTATGGCGAGTTGAAAAGGAGTAATTTACCCATAGAATAGGGAAGTAATTTACCCATAGAATAGGGAAGTAATTTACCCATAGAATAGGGAAGTAATTTACCCATAGAATAGGGAAGTAATTTACCCATAGAATAGGGAAGTAATTTACCCATAGAATAGGGAAGTAATTTACCCATAGAATAGGGAAGTAATTTACCCATAGATTAGGGAAGTAATTCCACAGCATAGGACAGTGTCACTTGTCTTTCTTGATAGAGAAAGTGAAACTGATTCATCTCGAGGCGTTCTCACCAGCTCTGAAAGTTTTCCATAGGAATTTCTTAGTAGGTTAGGCTGGGTTTGCCAGAGTATGTTGATGCCAACGAGGGCATTTCTGTTGTTGATATGGTCTCTAATTTTGAGTCTGGAGATATGTGATTTCCGCATTGAAAACTGTTGGGGCGGTACATAAATTTCTGAGAAGAATTCTCAGCGTATCGATTTTAATTTTGTTGAAGCCCTCCAAGGATTCTGTCAGACACCAGAGACGTTACAGGCACAGAAAAAAATCATTAGATATCTAATGTATGTATGATTTGTTATATTCATAACTGCACCGTACTTGAGGTGCAGCCCTGCCACAGCTCTAATTGCTCTCAACCTCGCTCTATTTGCAACACACTCTGGTTAAAGCAATTACAAATTAAGGGTCTTCAAGTTCAGGATAATTGTATCTGGTTATATAGACTAGCTGGTTCGTATATCGACTGCTCGACGACTGTTACGGTTATATATCACCTGTACACCACTAATCAAAAATATTTATATCCTAGAGTGAAGATTAGTGCATAAGCTCTGGTGTGTGTATACTGAGAGGTACACTGTTCTGGCCTCTCATTGTATATGCATTGATTTAGACGAGCTGAGATACGTCGTGACGAGCCGAGACACATCGTGACGAGCTGAGATACGTCGTGACGAGCTGAGACACGTTGTGACGAGCTGAGACACATCGTGACGAGCTAAGACATCGTGACGAGCTGAGACACGTCTTGCTGTTGTATCTAACAAACTGCATCTCTCATAACCCCTTTCTTCTTCTCTTTGTCCTCTCTTTGTAACATCCAGGTGAGTACAGACAGGAAGCGCGTCTGTCTCGCACTCAGCAAACGGCGGATCAAGCCTGCACCACGTCTTGAGCTGAATGACCCACGTGGGTTTAGCGCTGAACGTGAATCAGACAAACACATTCTCTCATTCTTTTTTTCAACAAAATTAAATACACCGGAGGTGGGTCCCCAGGTCCGGCAATATCCCCTCCTCCTTTCCCCGCTCCTAATGTCAGAGGATCTCACCTTCAAGGATCACAACAGTGCCACTATCAAATCTGTTAGGAAAATGATAGGATGGATAATGAGAACCTTCAAAACAAGGGATGCCAAACCAATGATCTTTTTTAAATCATTTGTTCTCTCTGGGCTGGAATCTGCTGTATGCTAACATCTCCATTTAAGGCAGGTGAAAGTTCAGATCTTGAGAATGTACAGAAAACCTTTACTGCACATATAAGTTCTGTCAAACACCTTGATTACCGAGAACGCTTGGAGTCACTTGATCTGCACTCACTGGAGCCCAGGCGAGATAGATACATCATAATCTACACCAGGAAAATCCTAGAGGGGCTGGTCTCAAATATGCACACAGAAATCACTTCCTACAGAATCAAAAGACTGGGCAGACAGTGCAATATACCCCCCAATGAAAAATAGGGGCGCCATTAGTACACTTAGAGGAAACACAATAAGTGTCCGGGGCCCAAGACTGTTCAACAGCCTCCCACCAGCCATAAGGAGAATTACCAATATACCCCTGGTTGTCTTCAAGAGGGAGCTGAACAGATACCTAAAGTCAGTACCTGATCATCCGGGCTGTACTGGAGCGCGATAAAAGTAATGAATTCAGAGACAATTCACTCAGAAATGTTTAAGAAATGGCAAAGTATTTTATCCACAGTGGTTTATTACAAACCATTCTGGAAAAATACCCTGACTTTTCTCTCTGTAAATAAAGCATTACCACGTGTGTGTGTGTGCTTGTGTGTGTGTATGTATGTACTCACCTACTCACCTAGTTGTGGTTACAGGGGTCGAGTCCTAGCTCCTGGCCCCGCCTCTTCACTGGCCGCTACTGGGTCACTCTCCCTGCGCCATGAGCTTTATCATAACTCTTCTTAAAGCTATGTATGGAACCTGCCTCCACTACATCGCATCCCAAACTATTCCACTTCCTGACCAGTCTGTGACTGAAGAAATACTTCCTAACATCCCTGTGATTCATCTGAGTCTTCAACTTCCAACTGTGTCCTCTTGTTGCTGTGTCCCATCTCTGGAACATTCTGTCTCTGTCCACCTTTTTAATTCCTCTCGGTATTTTATATGTCGTTATCATGTCTCCCCTATCTCTCCTGTCCTCCAGTGTTGTCAGGTCGATTTCCCTTAACCTCTCCTCGTAGGACATACCCCTTAGCTCCGGAACTAGTCTTTGCACTTTCTCTAGCTTCTTTACGTGCTTGGCTAGGTGTGGGTTCCAAACTGGTGCTGCATACTCCAATATGGGCCTAACGTACACAGTGTACAGGGTCCTGAACGATTCCTTATTAAGATGTCGAAATGCTGTTCTTAGGTTTGCTAGGCGCCCATATGCTGCAGCAGTTATTTGGTTGATGTGCGCCTCAGGAGATGTGCCTGGTGTTATACTCACCCCCCAGATCTTTTTCCTTGAGTGAGGTTTGTAGTCTCTGGCCCCCTAAACTGTACGCCGTCTACGGTCTTCTTTGCCCTTCCCCAATCTTTATGACTTTACACTTGGTGGGGTTGAACTCCAGGAGCCAATTGCTGAACCAGGCTTGCAGCCTGTCCAGATCCCTTTGTAGTGTTTGTATGCTCGTGTGTGTGTGTGTGTCCGCTCGTGTGTGTGTGTGTGTGTGTGTACTCACCTAATTGTACTCACCTAATTGTGGTTGCAGGGGTCGAGACTCAGCTCCTGGACCCACCTCTTCACTGTCCGCTACTGGGTCTCTTCTCTCCCTGCTCCATGAGCTTTATCATACCATGTCTTAAATCTATGTATGGTTCCTGACTCCACTACATCGTTTGCTAGACTATTCCACTTCTTGACTACTCTATGGCTGAAGAAGTGCTTCCTAACATTCTTTGACTCATCTGAGTCTTCAGCTTCCAATTGTGCCCCCTTGTTTCTGTGTTCCCTCTCTCGAACATCCTGTCACTATCTACCTTGTCGATTCCCCGCAGTATTTTGTATGTCGTTATCATGTCTCCTCTAACCCTTCTGTCCTCCAGTGTTGTTAGTCTTATTTCCCTCAACCTTTCTTCGTAGGACAGTCCCCTGAGCTGTGGAACTAGCCTTGTTGCAAACCTTTGCACTTTCTCTAATTTCTTGACGTGCTTGACCAGGTGTGGGTTCCAGACTCGTGCTGCATACTCTAGTATGGGCCTGACGTACACGGTGTACAGTGTCTTGAACGTTTCCTTGTTAAGGTAACGGAACGCTTAGCTTAGGTTTGCCAGTCGCCCATATGCTGCCGCAGTTATCTGGTTGATGTGTGCTTCCGGAGACGTGCTTGGTGTTATATTCACCCCAAGGTCTTTCTCCTTTAACGAGGTTTGTAGCCTTTGTCCACCTAGCCTGTACTCTGTCAGCGGTCTTCTTTGCCCTTCCCCGATCTTCATGACTTTGTATTTGGTGGGATTAAATTTGAGAAGCCAGTTGCTAGACCAGATATCAAGCTTGTCCAGGTCTCTTTGAAGTCCTGCTTGGTCCTCATCCGATTTTATTCTCCTCATTAATTTCACATCATCTGCGAACAGAGACACTTCTGAGTCTATCCCGTCTGTCATGTCATTCACATATACTAAGAATAGCACTGGTCCTAGAACTGACCCCTGCGGGACCCCGCTCGTCACAGCCGCCCACTGTGATACCTCATCACGCACCATGACCCGTTGTTGCCTCCCTGTGAGGTATTCCCTGATCCATTCCAGTGCCCTTCCTGTTATACACGCTTGGTCTTCCAGCTTCTTCACTAATCTCATATGAGGAACTGTGTCGAAGGCCTTCCTGCAGTCCAGGAAAATGCAATCAACCCACCCTTCTCTCTCTTGTCTTACCTCTGTTACTTTGTTATAGAACTCCAGGAGGTTTGTTACACTGGATTTGCCCTCCATGAATCCGTGCTGTCTGGCGTTGATTATCCTGTGCCATTCCAGATGCTCCACCATCCTTTTCCTGATGATTTTCTCCAAGACTTTGCACACTAAACACGTAAGTGACACCGGTCTATAGTTTAGTGCCTCTTTTCTGTCTCCTTTCTTAAAACTGGGGACTACGTTGGCCTTTTTCCATACCTCAGGTAGCTGTCCAGTTTCAAGGGATGTGTTGAATATTATGGTAAGTGGTACACTCAGTACCTCTGCTCCCTCCCGAAGGACCCACGGGGAGATATTGTCCAGACCCATCGCCTTTGAGGTGTCAAGGTCACTGAGTAACTGCTTCACCTTCTCTTCAGTTGTGTGTATGCCATCCAACACTTGATATATTCCTTGTTGGTGTCACGGTCTGTCCTGTCTACCCAGCTGCTTTCCTGCCTCCACTGTGAATACCTCCTTAATCCTCGAGTTGATCTCCTCACATACCTCCTGGTCGTTTCTTGTGAGTTCCCCATCTTCTCTCCTCAGCCTTATCACCTGGTCCTTGACTGTTGTCTTCCTTCTGATGTGACTGTACATCAGTTTCGGGTCAGACTTGACTTTCGATGCTATGTCATTTTCGTACTGTTCCTGGGTTTCCCTCCGTACCTGTGCGTATTCGTTTCTAGGTCTACGCCTAATCTCTTTGTTTTCTTGGGTTCTTTGCCTTCTGTACTTTTTCCATTCTCTGGCACTCTGAGTCTTTGCCTCCCTGCACCTTTGGTTAAACCAGGGGCTCTTTCTGGCCTTCCCATTTAATCTTTTGCCTTTGGGTATAAACTGTCGCTACGTATTCCATCATTTCATTTTCTGACTGTCCTTCCATGTCCCTTTCTCACTGAACCTCCTGTAGGAAGTTCCTCATACCCGTGTAGTCTCCTCTTTTAAAGTTTGGTTTGTCTCTTTCAGTACCGTTTTTCCTCTCCACCTGTAACTCTACTATGTACTCAAAGCTCAGCACCATATGGTCGCTGGCTCCCAGGGGGCTCTCGTGTGTTATGTCCTCAATGTCTGAGCTGCTCAGGGTGAATAAAAGGTCCAGCCCTGACATGTTGGTGCATCAGGTTTTCCAGTACCATGTCCATCATCTTGGCTCTCCATGTTTCTGGACACCCACATGGTTCCTGGTTTTCCCAGTCGATCTCCCTGTGGTTGAAATCGCCCATGACCAGTAACTTTTCTCTGCTCGAGTGCGCTTTTCTTGCCACCTCCGCCAGTGTGTCCACCATTGCCCTGTTGTTCTCTTCATATTCCTCTCCTGACCTCCTGCAGTTCTGTGGTGGGTTATACATCACTGCAATGACTATCTTGTGCTCCCCAGACTGGATGGTACCTACTATAAAGTCCCTTTCTCTACACACCTTCATTCCTTCCATTTCCTCGAATTTCCAATGGTTCCTTACGAGCAGTGCAACCCCTCCTCCCCCTGCTCACTCTATCTTTCCTCAGGATCTGATAACCCTGTGGGAAGATTGCGTCTGTTATTGCCTCAGTGAGTTTTGTTTATGTGACCGCTACGATGTGTGTGTGTGTGTGTGTGTGTGTGTGTGTGTGTGTGTGTGTGTGTGTGTGTGTGTGTGTGTGTGTGTGTGGGTGTGTGTCTGTCTGTCTGTCTGTCTGTCTGTGTGTGTGTGTCTGTACTCACCTAATTGTGGTTGCAGGGGTCGAGACTCAGCTCCTGGCCCTGCCTCTTCGCTGTCTGTGCGTGCGCGCTCGTGTGTGTGTGTGTGACCCACTTAATATTTGTACTTAAACTCATTACAGTTGTGACCGGGTGTGGACGTGTCAGTGGCTCATTGCTCTGTAATTTGTTCATGACTGTAACTATGTATAGGAGTGTAGAAGGTTCATTACCTTTGTAACTTGTTCAGCTATCATAACTTTGGGGTCCAGTCCCTGGACCCATTATGTACCTCTGTAATCTTTTGACTACCGCCCACAGGATGGGTATGGGGTCCATAATAAAGATATTTAACTGTGCTTCGTACGTTGGACTACATGCAGCCAGTATGTAGTCCAACGTACTACATGCCTTCACCAGGCCTCCCAGAGGATCAGGGCCTGATCCACCGGAGGCCTGGTCAAGGACTGGACCGCGGGGGCGTTGACCCCCGGAACACTCCCCAGGTAGACTCCAGGCAGGTGGTTCCAACACGTTTTCCTTTATATTGTTGGTGGCCCCTCCATGTTTCCGTGTTTCTCATTAACAAGGTTGAGAGAGAGTACTGAAGAAACGCTCTACCTCTGCAACCATAACTGGTAGAACTCAAAATATTTCAGTACAACTCAAGCTGGGACGCGATACAATTAATGAATTCAGAGACAACTCACTCAGAAATGTTCAAGAAATGTCAAAGTATTTTATCCACTGTGGTAAATAAGATAATAGATAAGATTTCTTCGGATTTTTAACCCCGGAGGGTTAGCCACCCAGGATAACCCAAGAAAGTCAGTGCGTCATCGAGGACTGTCTGTCTTATTTCCATTGGGGTCCTCAATCTTGTCCCCCAGGATGCGACCCACACCAGTCGGCTAACACCCAGGTACCTATTTGCTGCTAGGTGAACATGACAACAGGTGTAAGGAAACACGTCGAAATGTTTCCTTCTGCCGGGAATCGAACCCGGGCCCTCCGTGTGTGAAGCGAGAGCTTTAGCAACCATTCTGGAAAAATACCCTGACTTTGCTCACTGTAAATAAACCATTACCACTTTGTGTGTGTGAGAGAGACCAAATTAATGTCTGCATAAATAACTCATTACGATTGTGACCAGATATAAACACGTATATAGTTCATTACAACCGTAACTTGTTCGGCTATCAAAACTTTGCGGTGCAGTTCCTGGACCCATTATGTACCTTTGTAATCCTTTGACTACCACCCACAGGATGGGTATGGGGTACATAATAAAGATGTTAACTACTACACATACGGTACTTTGGAAATATAACGTTAGGATTTAAATTATATAAACAGTTCAGTAATTGTATCGATGATCAGTTTTTGTTCCAGATTTGCTAAATGAATAATGTTTAAATGCTGTGTTTCTTCTCCTAAATTTTCGTACACCTTTTTTTTAACACGCCTGCCATGTCCCACCGAGGTAGAGAGACACGAGGAAAGGAAAAGTAACTCACCGTCATTCATTCAATCACTATCTTGCCTGAAGTGTGCTGACATCGCAGTTCAGATGACCCTCCGAACTGCAGCATCCCCATCTCTCCTTTAGAGTGCAGGCACTCTATTTTCCACCTCCAGGACTCAAGTCCCGCGAAACCGGTTTTCCTGAATCCCTTCACAAATGTTGCCTTGCTCACATACCAACAACACGTCAAGCCATAAAAAAAAAACTTACCTCCAATTCTAAGACTCACATAAGCCTGTTGGATGTCTAAACCCCTAGCGCTCAAAATCTATATTAACTCCTTCCCTCCAACCTTTCCGAGAATGACTTCAACCCTCCTTCCATCCACCGCAGATTTATACATTCTTCTAGTCATCCTGTTTTGCTCCATCTTCTCTAAATATCCAAACCACCTCAACAACTCCTTCCAACCCCTCTAAAAAAATATGTCTAGTAACCCTACATCTCTCTCGGACACATCTACGCTATATGTACTACTGATGACGCACTGATGTACTCCTGATGACCCACGGAGACTTGTGAAAGTACTTGAGCTGAAGATTACCATCCCCCCTCCCCCCCCCGTGGCTTGTCTTGCATTGTTAAGATCGCCTGTCTGCGATTGGATTGCATTATGTACTACATATATTTCCAACTTTTTCTTTCACATCATCTACAAGATATTGCCACAAAACACTTGAGATTTGACTCCAACTCTCACACTGCCTCATATCTCCTTGTCTTGTTTCCAATAAGACGATCCAGACGATCATAGGAAACGTTTGTTTTGAATTCGTTCTCTGAACTCGTCTCTACTATTGTTTAGTTTTTTTTCTTTCATCTGCGAATCTTTTTTTTTTTTAATCGTCTGTTTTGTTTTACACTGAGGCTGTTATAATAATGTTTTCGGTAGCAAGCTTATATTATGATCAGAATATATGCATTTAAATTCATGCGAATTTGAACGAGCCTTTCTAGATAAGTGTAGTTTGTTTAGCATTTCAGGTGCTTTTATTGTTTATGAACAGCAGCAAGCGAGCTAACGGACCGGGCCGCGGGGGCGTTGACCCCTGGAATTCTCTCCAGGTAGGCCCTCCAGGCCTATTCCCTAGTAGGCACGGGGCCCGGAGAAATAGCCCAGCCTTGCATTCCTTAACTACGCCCATATACGTGTGTGTTGTACTCTATAGCTAGAACCAGACTTGAAAATGAGCTGAGGGAGGATAACAGCATTTAGATTTTACAAGTGAGGCTTCTATGAAAGATAGACTCGTTTGGAAATTTCATTTACCGTATTTTCCCGCATATAAAGTGCACGATTATATGAGACATATTAAGACGATATTTCCAAGCAGTTGTAACGTAACGTTAGTAAACAACTGCTAAAGCGTAACCCAAAGCCTATCATTGACCCTGACCTTGAGTATATAAGGCGCAGGCTGATTTTCCAAGACTTTTTTGTGGGGAAAAAAGCTCGCTCGTTAGTTATTTTAAGAGGAATGTTTACATATTCAAGAACTGCTAGACAGGGGTAAGGAAGTCCCGCTAAATATCTTAGCAAATCCATAAATAAGACAAGAAATTAGACACGTGCAAAACCTGGGTATCTTGCATATGTCTTTAGTGCCTCATTTTGTGGGTATTGTATACTAATGCGAGACGTTGCAAGCCAAACCTTTCTATATAATTCATGAAACCTTAGATCAATGTCGATCATTATTCTGGTCTTGGTCACAACATGTTGCTACACACTCCTCCTCATATTTTACCAACTATTTATAATTTTTCTTTGTGTTAATAATGTGGTGCTGACTAGTGTATCTGTGTTATTGTAGAGCTGTGAACAAACTGGCTTCTCTTAAACTAGGATATGAAAAAAAATATAAGAGGTGACCTATTGGAATGTTGCGAGGGAGCCTGCGTGGTCACACACACACACACACTCACACACACACACACACACACACATACATACACAGAGCACATATAGTGACGTTGAGGACAGTGTGACAGGTACAAGCTGGTTGCTTATTGAGTACTGTGGACTCTCCCAGCATCATGAGCGCGGTGTTACAAGAACCAAAGGACATATGTAACGTGGAAGACATCAGTGTACTGGAGAATATCACCCACGATGACTGTAAAAGTAGGTTGGATATTTGCATTATTATTATAATAATAATAATTATTATTATTATTATTAGTGTTGGTAGCGCAACGCACCAAGTGAGGCACCACGCATACCACGCATACCATTATTTGGTCAATAAGTTTAGACATGGAATGGGGGGGAGGAGGTTAGTACGTTAAAGGTGTCGTGTTGTAATAAATAAGTGAAGTGACTGTTGTAATTCATTAAAGATATGAGAAATGTACAGCAAGGGCGCTAATTAACTTACTGTGTCATCAACAAAGAGCAAAAACCATAATAAAATGTTTATAGTAAGTCTTGCAGTGATGAGCCCCAAGGGTTTACAGCCACTATCACATCTGCGAGGAAACTGACAGGATGGATAATGAGAACATTCAAGACAAGAGATGTCAAGCCAATGGTGATCCTTTTTAAATCACTTGTTCTCTCTAGGCTGGAATACTGCTGTACATTAACATCCCCATTCAAGGCAGGTGAAATTGCTGATCTAGAGAATGTACAGAGAACCTTTACGGCACGTATAAGTTCCATCAAACATCTTAACTACTGGGAACGCCTGGAAGCACTTGACTTGTACTCACTGGAGCGCAGGCGAGAGAGATATATCATAATCTACACCTGGAAGATCCTGGAGGGACTGGTCCCTAATTTGCACACAGAAATCACTCCCTATGAAAGCAAAAGACTTGGCAGGCGATGCAACATACCCCCAGTGAAAAGTAGGGGCGCCGTTAGTGCACTAAGAGAAAACACAATAAGTGTCCTGGGCCCAAGACTGTTCAACAGCCTCCCACCAGCCATAAGGGGAATTACCAATAGACCCCTGGTGGTCTTCAAGAGGGAGCTTGACAGATACCTAAAGTCTGCCAGATCAGCCGGGCTGTGGTTCGTACGTTGGACTACATGCGGCCAGCAGTAACAACCTCGTTGATCGGCCCCTGATCCACCAGGAGGCCTGGTCATGGACCGGGCCGCGGGGACGTTGATCCCCGAAATGCCCTCCAGGTAGACTCCAGGTAGATAATAATAATGCTAATATTACTACTACTGCTAATAATAATAATAATAATAATAATAATTATACTACTACTACTATTAATAATAATATTTTTATTATACTGTTACTACTGTTAATAATAATAATAATAATAATAATAATAATAATAATAATAATAATAATAATAATAATAATAATAATAATAATAATAATCTGAAGCCTAGTAGTCATTGCTATTACGTTCATGATCTTAGAGAAGGTAGTTTATTACTGAGTAATAAATTAATGATAATAACATCTTACATTGATACCACTCAGGCTTCTGGGGATCCAATTAAATTTTATTTTTTCCCCGAGTGATAATAAGCACTAAACCCGTGTGGACCACTGAAGGCAAGGAGTGGTGGGGGTTCACTCCGTCTTCAGCTCCAGACTCTACCACCGGGTGAGCACGCTTTTTCCTCTAATTATGCTGGTACTTGGTGCACTCACCCTATGAAGCTGGTACTTGGTGCACTCACCCTATGAAGCTGGTACTTGGTGCACTCACCCTATGAAGCTGGTACTTGGTGCACTCACCCTATGAAGCTGGTACTTGGTGCACTCACCCTATGAAGCTGGTACTTGGTGCACTCACCCTATGAAGCTGGTACTTGGTGCACTCACCCTATGAAGCTGGTACTTGGTGCACTCACCCTATGAAGCTGGTACTTGGTGCACTCACCCATGGCTGGTACTTGTGCACTCATTAGAAACTGGTACTTGTGCACTCACCTGAAACTAGTACTTGGTGCACTCACCCTATGAAATGGTACTTGGTTCACTCACCCTATGAAGCTGGACTTGGCACTCACCCTATGAAGCTGGTACTTGGTGCACTCACCCTATGAAGCTGGTACTTGGTGCACTCACCCTATGAAACTGGTACTTGGTGCACTCACCCTATGAAACTAGTACTTGGTGCACTCACCCTATGAAGCTGGTACTTGGTGCACTCACCCTATGAAGCTGGTACTTGGTGCACTCACCCTATGAAGCTGGTACTTCAAATTCAAATTCAAAATTCAAATTTAAATTTATTTATTTCTCTGTAAAAATTACAATGTGTGTTTTACATTTTAAGGACTAAGGACTATAATTACAAAGATGGCCGTTAGCATGCCTAGCATCCCTGGACATGCCTAGCATGCCTGGACATGCCTAGCATGCCTGGGCATGCTAGGCATTTCGGGCAGACTTAATACTAGGTTTTAATCTAATTTACAAATTACATATGAATATAAATTTTAAATGATTAAAGATATTTACAATAGTGAGCTAGTTAAGGATAACTAGATTGTATTATAGATTACAAATGAGTATAAATTTCAAATGATCAAATATATTTACCATAGTGAGGTGGTTTAGAATGTTTAGGTTTAGTGTAAGAAAATTAGTAATAAGAATGGTTTTGTCTTGGCATGTTACACAGTTTCTATTAAAGCTCAATATTGGAATTAATCAGGCAATCTTACTCTATACAATGATTATACTGGTATTAAGGTTAGGTAATTGGAGTGATTAACTAGGTTTACAAAATTGGGGTAGCATAAAAATTAAAGAGTTTAACAAGTAGTTTATATACTAATGGAAATGGTGACGTGTTGGCATGATACAGTTTCTATATTGGAGTGTCTTAGGCAAACTTATGACTAGCTTAAGAATTATGAAGCAATAGTTGTATTAGAATCATGGATAGTCATGTGCAAATCAAGGGGGAAACACAGATATCAATAAGTGTAATTTTGTTGTGGATATGTGCAAGATAAAGTAATTTTCATGTGGTTAGCTACCGGTAAGTGAGTTAAGATGTTTTTTAACGGTGCTTTTGAAAATGGAGGTTGTGTCTGCAGTTCTAGAGTTTTCAGGCAGGGAGTTCCAGATTTTAGGCCCTTTTATGAACATTGAATTTTTGTATAGATTTAGTCGGACACGGGGAATGTCAAAGATATGTTTGTGTCTGGTGTTATGTCTATAGGTCCTGTCACAACTGTCAAGAAAGAGTTTTAGTTCAGGGTTAAAGTTGGTATTTATGGTTCTATAAATGTAGATTGCAGAGTAGTAAGTGTGGATGTTCTGAACAGTGAGTAGGTTTAGGTCTTTGAAGAGTAGGGGGGGTGTTGCCTAGCCTAGCGTTGGATTGCGTGATAATTCTTACTGCGGCTTTTTGTTGGGTTATTATTGGCTTTAGGTGGGTAATTGCTGTTGATCCCCAAGCACAAATGGCATATGTGAGGTAGGGATAGATGAGTGAATAGTATAGTGTGAGTAGGGCTGATTGTGGTACATAGTAACAGTTTTGGACACTTTCTTCATTATGTGTTGGATATGGGTGCTGAATTTCAGGCTGCTGTTGAGGTGAAGGCCCAGGAATTTGCCCTCATTATGTCTAGCAATAGGAATAGTGTTGATCTTAATGTTTAATTGTGCATCACCTGCTCTGTTGCCAAACATAATATAGAAGGTCTTATCAGTGTTGAGTGTAAGTTTATTGGCTGTCGTCCATGTATATATTTTTAGTAATTCGTCGTTAACAATGGTGTTGAGCGTGGCAAGATTTGGGTGGGAGATGACATAAGTCGTGTCGTCAGCAAAGAGTATTGGTTTCAGGTGTTGTGATACATTGGGAAGATCATTGATGTATAAGAGGAAGAGCAGGGGACCAAGGACACTTCCCTGCGGTACTCCGGTATCAAGTGGTCGTGTCGAGGAGGATGTGTCTTTAATGGTGACTTACTGGTACCTATTAGTGAGGTAGGATTTGAAGTATGCAAGTTCATGACCTCTTATTCCATAGTGGTCAAGTTTGCGGATTAGGATGGCATGGTTTACTGTGTCGAAAGCTTTCCTTAGGTCAATAAAAAGTCCTAGTGGATATTCCTTATTTTCCAGTGCTGTGTAAAGTAGGTCTATCATTTTTACGATTGCATCGTTAGTGCTTTTATTTTTTCTGAAGCCAAATTGGCAGGGGTTGAGTATGCTTTGTGTCTTTATAAACGAGTATAATCTTTTGTGCACAAGTTTCTCGAAGATTTTGGATAGCAACTGTAGATTTGATATAGGCCTATAGTTGTTTACTTCTGTGGGGTCACCACCTTTGTGTATTGGTGTAACCCTTGCTGTTTTGAGTAGTGTCGGGAAAGTGCTAGTTTCTAGTGATTTGTTAAAAAGTAATGAAATAGCATGTGAAAGGACATGAGCGGCTCGTTTGTATATTAATTGTGGGACTTGAGACAGATTCCCTGATTTATTTTTAAGTGACTTGATTATCATGGTGACTTCAGTGGGTTCAGTAGGTGCAAGATAGAAGGAGGATGGGAAATTCCCATTTAGGTAATCACTTGCTCTGGCGTTGGTATCTGGGATTTTACTGGCAAAATTTGATCCTATGGTTGAGAAGAAGTCATTTATCTTGTTTACTGTATCAATAGGCTGTAGTGGTGTTTCGTTTGGTTTAGTTAGGACAATATCCCTAGTTTTTTTCAGTTTGTGGGTGCCCAGAATCTGTGTGAGTGTTTTCCAGGTCTTTTTTATATCTACTCTTGTTTCAGTGAATCTGCTGGAGTAGTACAATTGTTTGGTTTTTTTTATTAGTTTGGTGAGAACTTGGTGCACTCACCATATGAAGCTGGTACTTGGTGCACTCACCATATGAAGCTGGTACTTGGTGCACTCACCATATGAAGCTGGTACTTGGTGCACTCACCATATGAAGCTGGTACTTGGTGCACTCACCATATGAAGCTGGTACTTGGTGCACTCACCATATGAAGCTGGTACTTGGTGCACTCACCATATGAAGCTGGTACTTGGTGCACTCACCATATGAAGCTGGTACTTGATGCACTCACCATATGAAGCTGGTACTTGGTGCACTCACCATATGAAGCTGGTACTTGGTGCACTCACCCTATGGACCATACCAGTACGCACTCCCCTAGACTCAAGTTAATTAAGCTTGAACCAAACTTTCTGCGTAGCCTGGGAGCTTTTCCATATGCTGTATTGCAGTAAATGTCATCCAATATTATACAGACGATGTATCATGTGGAAATATAGAATTTTGAATTAGGTATCGTTACTGTGAAAACATTTCGCCTGGTACGCAGCAGCAGGCGAAATGTTTGAACATTAAAGAGTATTTTGTAAAATGTGCTTCATGTAGTATGTGTTCTCATAGAGGTCTTAAATAAAAGATTTTATTGACTGTGGTCTTTTCTATGTTTTATTTCATAATTCTATGATGCATCATGTATGTATATAACATTTTCCTAATTTTCATCACCTCATAACTCGAAAACTTGACATGTGAGATAATCCAGTGCAGCAATTTTAATCATAGAAGACAAGAGTGGTTACCCAGACCTCGTTGCTGGTTGTGAAGGTGACCCCATAACAGTTCAAGAATCAGGGCAACAAAAATGTAAGTTCGCCACTGGTCACAGGTGACCGGGGCCCATAGATGTTAGAAGCAGAGCTGGAGAATTCATCCCCTGTACCCAGGTACCATGATGTTGCTGTGTCCATCAAGTATCACACTATAAATAGTATACATTACTGCCATGTATTACTAATAACCGTTTAGCATGACTTATTTCCACTAGTGAGCCCTGCTCACCTGTAAGGCCATCTCCAGCTGCTACACCTTACTTTTATATCCAGTATATACTAAGTTTCTTGCCTCATGTCTCTAGTTTAGGCTAAGGGACTGACCACCTTTTGTCAAGACTGAGGGACTGATAACCTTAAAATTACCTCTCCACCTTTTTTCTGTCACCATTCTTAAAATCGCCAGTTTTCAACTGAGGAAGCTTGCTGTTAAGACGAAACCTTACGACAATAAAAATACCCGAACTGTTACAGGGATCGAGTATAGCTCCTGGCCCCGCCTGCTCTGTGTGCGTGCGTGTGTACTCACCTGGTTGTGCTCGCAGGGGTCGAAACATAGCTCCTGGCATCGCTTCTTCACAGGTCGCTACTAGGTCCACTCCCTGCTTCACGAGCTTTATCATACCTCTTCTTAAAGCTATGTATGGATCCTGCCTCCACTACATCACTTCCCAGACTATTCCACTTCCTGACCACTCTGTGACTGAAGAAATACTTCCTAACATCCCTGTGATTCATCTGAGTCTTCAATTTTCAATTGTGACCCATTGTTTCTGTGTCACATCTCTGGAACATCCTATCTCTGTCCACCTTATCTATTCCTATCAGTATTTTATATGTCGTAATCATAATTCCTCCCTATCTCTCCTGTCCTCCAGCGTCGTCAGGTCGATTTCCCTTAACCTCTCCTCGTTGGACATACCCCTTAGCTTCGGGACTAGTCTTGTTGAAAAATTTGCACTTTCTCTAATTTCCGTACATGATTGACTAGATGTGGGTTCCAAACTGGTGCTGCATACTCCAATATAGGCCTGATATACACGGTGTAAAGGGTCCTGAACGATTCCTTATTGAAATGTCGGAATACTGTTCTTAGGTTTGCTAGGCGCCCGTATGCTGCAGCAGTTATTTGATTAGTGTGTGTGTGTACTCACCTAGTTGTGGTTTCAGGGGTCGATTCACAGCTTCTGGCCTCGAGTGTGTGTGTGTGTGTGTGTACTCACCTAATTGTACTCACCTAATTGTGGTTGCAGGGGTCGAGACTCAGCTCCTGGCCCCGCCTCTTCGCTGTCTGCTACTGGGTCTCTGCTCTCCCTGCTCCATGAGCTTTATCATACCTTGTCTTAAAACTATGTATGGTTCCTGCCTCCACTATATCTTTCTCTAGTCCATTCCACTTCCTGACTACTCTGTGGCTGAAGAAATGTTTCCTGACATCCCTTTGACTCATCTGAGTCTTCAGCTTCCAGTTATGTCCCCTTGTTTCTGTGTTCCCTCTCTGAAACAACCTGTCACTATCTACCTTGTCAATTCCCCGCAGTATTTTGTATGTCGTTATCATGTCTCCTCTGACCCTTCTTTCCTCCAGTGTTGTTAGTCCTATTTCCCTCAATCTTTCTTCATAAGACAGACCCCTGAGTTGTGGAACTAACCTTGTCGCAAACCTTTGCACTTTCTCTAGTTTCTTTACGTGCTTGACCAGGTGTGGGTTCCAGACTGGTGCTGCATATTCTAGTATGGGCCTGACGTACACGGTATACAGTGTCTTGAACGATTCCTTGTTAAGGTAACGGAACGCTAATCTAAGGTTTGCCAGACGCCCATATGCTGCCGCAGTTATCTGGTTGATGTGTGCCTCCGGAGACGTGCTTGGCGTTATACTCACTCAAAGGTCTTTCTCCTTTGCCGAGGTTTGTAGCCTTTGTCCGCCTAGCTTGTACTCTGTCAGCGGTCTTCTTTGCCCTTCTCCGATCCTCATGACTTTGCATTTGGAGGGATTGAATTCGAGAAGCCATCTGCTAGACCAGATGTCGAGCTTGTCCAGGTGTGTGTGTGTGTGTGTGTGTACTCACCTAGTTGTGGTTGCAGGGGTCGAGACATAGCTCCTGGCCCCGCCTCTTCACTGGCCGCTACTGAGTCACTCTCCCTGCGCCATGAGCTTTATCATACCTCTTCTTAAAGCTGTGTATGGAACCTGCCTCCACTACATCGCTTCCCAAGCTATTCCACTTCCCGACTACTCTGTGACTGAAGAAATACTTCCTAACATCCCTGTGATTCATCTGAGTCTTCAACTTCCAACTGTGTCCCCTTGTTGCTGTGTCCCATCTTGGAACATTCTGTCTCTGTCAATCTTGTCAATTCCTCTCAGTATTTTATATGTCGTTATCATGTCTTCCCTATCTCTCCTGTCCTCCAGTGTCGTCAGGTCGATTTCCCTTAACCTCTCCTCGTAGGACATACCCCTTAGCTCCGGGACTAGTCTTGTTGCAAACCTTTGCACTTTCTCTAGTTTCTTTACGTGCTTGGCTAGGTGTGGGTTCCAAACTGGTGCTGCATACTCCAGTATGGGCCTAACGTACACAGTGTACAGGGTCCTGAACGATTCTTTATTAAGATGTCGGAATGCTGTTCTTAGGTTTGCTAGGCGCCCGTATGCTGCAGCAGTTATTTGGTTGATGTGCGCCTCAGGAGATGTGCCTGGTGTTATACTCACCCCAAGATCTTTGTGTGTGTGTGTGTGTGCGTGCGTGCGTGTAACTGCCTATTTGAGTTAGCTAGGATTAATTTATTAGTCAATTAAGTCCCCGCCCTCCCGCCCACGCCCATTGATCGCCACTCACAGTTTAGGATCAATATCGCGTTAGTTTAGTGAGTGACAAGTAGCCTTGTCACTACACGACATACTGTGTATACTTCACACTTGTTTGGCAGCATTGCTACACGCGTCGTTGCTATGTGGGTCGTTGCTATGCGTGTCGTTGCTATGCGTGTCGTTGCTATGCGTGTCGTTGCTATGCGTGTCGTTGCTGTGCGTGTTGTTGCTGTGCGTGTCGTTGCTGTGCGTGTCGTTGCTATGCGTGTGGTTGCTGTGCGTGTCGTTGCTATGCGTGTCGTTGCTATGCGTGTGGTTGCTGTGCGTGTGGTTGCTGTGCGTGTGGTTGCTGTGCGTGTGGTTGCTATGCGTGTCGTTGCTATGCGTGTCGTTGCTGTGCGTGTCGTTGCTATGCGTGTCGTTGCTATGCGTGTCGTTGCTATGCGTGTCGTTGCTGTGCGTGTCGTTGCCGTGCGTGTCGTTGCTATGCGTGTCGTTGCTATGCGTGTCGTTGCTATGCGTGTCGTTGCTATGCGTGTCGTTGCTTGCGTGTCGTTGCTTGCGTGTCGTTGCTATGCGTGTCGTTGCTATGCGTGTCGTTTGCTTGTGCGTGTCGTTGCGTGCGTGTCGTTGCTATGCGTGTGTTGCTATGCGTGTCGTTGCTTGCTGTCGTTGCTTGCGTGTCGTTGCTATGCGTGTCGTTGCTATGCGTGTCGTTGCTATGCGTGTCGTTGCTATGCGTGTCGTTGCTTGCGTGTCGTTGCTATGCGTGTCGTTGCTATGCGTGTCGTTGCTATGGCGTGTCGTTGCTGTGCGTGTCGTTGCATGTGTAGCGTGTGGTTGCTATGCGTGTCGTTGCTGTGCGTGTCGTTGCCGTGCGTGTCGTTGCCGTGCGTGTCGTTGCTATGCGTGTCGTTGCTGTGCGTGTCGTTGCTATGCGTGTCGTTGCTATGCGTGTCGTTGCTATGCGTGTCGTTGCTATGCGTGTCGTTGCAGTGCGTGTCGTTGCTGTGCGTGTCGTTGCTATGCGTGTCGTTGCTATGCGTGTCGTTGCTATGCGTGTCGTTGCTATGCGTGTCGTTGCTATGCGTGTCGTTGCTATGCGTGTCGTTGCTATGCGTGTCGTTGCTATGCGTGTCGTTGCTGCGTGTCGTTGCTATGCGTGTCGTTGCTATGCGTGTCGTTGCTATGCGTGTCGTTGCTATTTGCAGTGTCGTTGCTATGCGTGTCGTTGCTGTGCGTGTCGTTGCTGTGCGTGTCGTTGCTATGCGTGTCGTTGCTATGCGTGTCGTTGCTGCTGCGTCGGTCGTTGCTATGCGTGTCGTTGCTGTGCGTGTCGTTGCTATGCGTGTCGTTGCTATGCGTGTCGTTGCTATGCGTGTCGTTGCGTGCGTGTCGTTGCTATGCGTGTCGTTGCTGTGCGTGTCGTTGCCGTGCGTGTCGTTGCTATGCGTGTCGTTGCTATGCGTGTGGTTGCCATGCGTGTCGTTGCCGTGCGTGTCGTTGCTATGCGTGTCGTTGCTATGCGTGTCGTTGCTATGCGTGTCGTTGCTATGCGTGTGGTTGCCATGCGTGTCGTTGCTATGCGTGTCGTTGCTATGCGTGTCGTTGCCGTGCGTGTCGTTTATGTGCGTGTCGTTGCTATGCGTGTCGTTGCTATGCGTGTCGTTGCTATGCGTGTCGTTGCTATGCGTGTCGTTGATATGCGTGTCGTTGCTATGCGTGTCGTTGCTATGCGTGTCGTTGCGTGCGTGTCGTTGCTATGCGTGTCGTTGCTTGCGTGTCGTTGCCGTGCGTGTCGTTGCTATGCGTGTCGTTGCTATGCGTGTGTTGCCATGCGTGTCGTTGCCGTGCGTGTCGTTGCTATGCGTGTCGTTGCTATGCGTGTCGTTGCTATGCGTGTCGTTGCTATGCGTGTCGTTGCTATGCGTGTCGTTGCTGTGCGTGTCGTTGCTATGCGTGTCGTTGCTGTGCGTGTCGTTGCTATGCGTGTCGTTGCTATGCGTGTCGTTGCTATGCGTGTCGTTGCCGTGCGTGTCGTTGCTATGCGTGTCGTTGCTGTGCGTGTCGTTGCTATGCGTGTCGTTGCTATGCGTGTGGTTGCTATGCGTGTCGTTGCTGTGCGTGTCGTTGCCGTGCGTGTCGTTGCTATGCGTGTCGTTGCTATGCGTGTCGTTGCTATGCGTGTCGTTGCTATGCGTGTCGTTGTTTGCGTGTCGTTGCTATGCGTGTCGTTGATGTGCGTGTCGTTGCTATGCGTGTCGTTGCTATGCGTGTCGTTGATATGCGTGTCGTTGCTATGCGTGTCGTTGCTATGCGTGTCGTTGCCGTGCGTGTCGTTGCTATGCGTGTCGTTGCTGTGCGTGTCGTTGCTGTGCGTGTCGTTGCTATGCGTGTCGTTGCTATGCGTGCTATGGTGTCGTTCATGCGTGTCGTTGCCGTGCGTGTCGTTGCTATGCGTGTCGTTGCTATGCGTGTCGTTGCAATGCGTGTCGTTGCTGCGTGTCGTTGCTATGCGTGTCGTTGCTATGCGTGTCGTTGCTATGCGTGTCGTTGCTGTGCGTGTCGTTGCTATGCGTGTCGTTGCTATGCGTGTCGTTGCTATGCGTGTCGTTGCTATGCGTGTCGTTGCTGTGCGTGTCGTTGCTGTGCGTGTCGTTGCTATGCGTGTGGTTGCTATGCGTGTCGTTGCTGTGCGTGTCGTTGCCGTGCGTGTCGTTGCTATGCGTGTCGTTGCTATGCGTGTCGTTGCTATGCGTGTCGTTGCTATGCGTGTCGTTGCTATGCGTGTCGTTGCTATGCGTGTCGTTGATGTGCGTGTCGTTGCTATGCGTGTCGTTGCTATGCGTGTCGTTGCTATGCGTGTCGTTGCTATGCGTGTCGTTGCTATGCGTGTCGTTGCTATGCGTGTCGTTGCTATGCGTGTCGTTGCTATGCGTGTCGTTGCTATGCGTGTCGTTGCTATGCGTGTCGTTGCTATGCGTGTCGTTGCTATGCGTGTCGTTGCTATGCGTGTCGTTGCTATGCGTGTCGTTGACTGCAATCTTGTCTTTGACTCCACTTTAGAATGATTAATATATTCATGGAGAGGCGCTAAACCCGTATGAATTACAAATGGTTACAAGGAAACGAAAAAATGGTAATTATTATTATTACGTATTATTGTATTCAAGGTACGTATATGCTAAACCTGTAAGGGTCGTACCGCGCCTGGAGATGGAGATATGATGGAGCTTTATCCTATGAAAGGAAAGGTAGCTTCGGTTCCTCGGATCAAGAGCCCTTAACCGGCCTCAGGGGACCCGTAGAGTCACACATTTATTAAACTTCAAGAATACTGTACGATACACTAATATTTTATGTATTAGAATAAAAACAATTTCTAGATTTTTGCGTCTTAATTTGAGGATTTAAATCACTCTTCAATTTTCTTCTTCTTCTTCTTCTTCTACTTATTATTATTATTATTATTATTATTATTATTATTATTATTATTATTATTATTATTATTATTATTATTATTATTATTATTATTATCATTGTCTTTTTATATTTTTAATAAAGGTATTGTGCAGTCCATTACGTCATTAAATTTTTTATAGTAGTTGATAATAGTGGTATTGCATGACAACGTTTCGGTCTGACTTGGACCCTTACTACTACTACTATATAATAATAATAATAATAAGCCTAACATCCAGGTACCTACTTACTGCTAGGTGAACAGGGACAACAGGTGTGAGGAAACTATTCAAGATTCAAGATGCTTTATTTCTCTGTAAAAATTTACAATGTGTGTTTTACATTTAAGGACTATAATTACTAGTTCTTAATACTAGTTCTTAATCTATATTACAAATTAAATATGAATACAAATTTCAAATGATTAAATAGATTTACAATAGTGAGGTAGTTCAGGATAACTAGATTGCATCACAAATTACAAATGATTAAATAGATACCCATCTAGATACCCATCAATTACACAACCCAGGGCAGCATGGGTTTAGAGCAGGTCGCTCCTATCTGTCCCAACTACTGGACCACTACGACAAGGTCCTGGATGCTCTAGAAGACAAACAGAATGCAGATGTTATATACACAGACTTTGCAAAAGCCTTTGACAAGTGTGACAAGTGCGGCATAAGAGTTAGTTTGATATCTTTATTATGCACCCCATACCCATCCTGTGGGCGGTAGTCAAAAGATTACAGAGGTACATAATGGGTCCAGGGACTGGACCTCAAAGTTTGATAGCTGAGCAAGTTACAAAGGTAATGAACTCAGATGGTCACAATCATGACAAGTTACAAAGGTATTTGCAGATTACAGAGGTATATATAGGGTCCAGAGACTGGGCCCCAAAGTTTTGATAGCTGAACAAGGTACAATGGTAATTAATTCACTAGTTACAAAGTAATGAATCATGTAAGTAAATTTACTTACGTCTGTACATGGTTGCACTCATGAACAAATTATAAAGCAATGAGCAATCTATTAGTCTACACCCAGCCACAACTGTAATGAGTTATTGGTGCAAATTTTAATTGTTGGGTCACACACACATACATATACATATACACATACATATATACACATACACACGCATACATGTATATACATACACACATACACATACACACATGTACATACACACACACACACACACACACACACACACACGTGTCAATGCTTTATTTACAGGGAGCAAAGTCAGGGTATTTTTCCAGAATGGTCTGTAATATACCACTGTGGATAAAATACTTTGACATATCTTGAACATTTCTGAATGAGTAGTCTCTGAATTCATTAATTTTATCGCACTCCAGTACATAATGACGCAGGGTGTGACAATAATCCAACTGGCAAAGTTTACATCTTGTTTGGTCTACATCTGGTGGTGGTGATTTAACCTGCCAAAGATACTTGTAACCCAGCCGGAGGTGGGCGGTAGTGACATCCAAGAGTCTGCTTATTTTGTTGCATGCACCATAGACATGTGGCTCCTCCTGCATGATAGAATGATGATAGATGGACTGACTGGTGTCAAACTCCCTGAGTCTTAAGTCAATAAAATTCAGTTGAAGTTCTTTTCGTATTATTGTTCTCAAACTGCTAACTGACAAGCCAAGATTGTAATCTATCCCCTCTTTGAAAGCATAAAACTTAGCCAATTTATCAGTTCTATCATGCATCTGAAGACCAATGTGAGATGGAATCCACAGCATGTGCACTCTGACTCTACTATCCAGAATCCTACCATACCTGTGCCTGGCTTCTGACACGAGCATGCTACAAGTTATACTTGATGTAAGAGGCCACGCTCTTATGTATTTCAAATCCTATCTTGCTAACAGGTATCAATACGTCACCATTAAAGACACAACTTCATCTACACGACCACTTGATATTGGATTACCACAGGGAAGTGTCCTTGGTCCCCTGCTCTTCCTCCTATACATAAATGATCTTCCCAACGTATCCCAACACCTGAAACCGATTCTCTTTGCTGATGATACGACTTATGTCATCTCCCACCAAATCTAGCCTCACTCAACACCACTGTTAATGAAAAACTACTAAAAATATCTACCTGAATGACAGCCAACAAACTTACACTTAACACTGACAAAACCTTCTACAGTATGTTTGGGAACAGAACAGGTGTTGCACAGCTGAACATAATGATTGACAACACTCTTATTGCTAAACACAATGAGGGCAAATTTCTGGGCCTACACCTGGAGAGCAACCTGAATTTCAGCACCCAAATCAACCACAAAAAAAAGTATCCAAAACGGTTGGTATCATCTCCAAAATACGTTACTATGTACCGCAATCAGCCCTAGTCACACTATACTATTCATTCATCTATCCCTACCTCACCTATGCCATATGTGCTTGGGGATCAACAGCAACAACTCACCTAAAACCAATATTAACTCAACAAAAAGCCGCAGTAAGAATTATCACGCAATCCAATCCCAGGCAACCCCCCAACTCTTCAAAGACCTAAATCTACTCACTGTCCAGAACATCCACACTTACTACTGTGCAACCTACATGTATAGAACCATAAACTCTAATATTAACCCTGAACTAAAACGCTTTCTTGATAGTTGTGACAGGACCCATAGACACAATACCAGACACAAAAAATTCTATGACATTCCACGTGTCCGGCTAAATCTATATAAACGTTCAATGTACATTAAAGGACATAAAATCTGGAACTCCCTACCTGAAAACTCCAAAACTGCAGACTCAGCCCCCATTTTCAACACTATCATCAAAAAAAATCTTATCTCACTAACACACCCCACCATCACCTAAACACATACACACATCCTCCTCATCTACACCACACTGACCCAAAGGACAGTAAACATAAAATCCTTAATATAGCTATTGTCTAATAAATCTGAAACTAGTCTTAAGTTTGCCTGATTTACTCCAATATTGGAGCTTTAATAGAAACTGTGTAACATACCAAGACAAAACCATTCTTATTTACTATGGTAAATATATTTAATCATTTGAAATTTGTACTCATTTGTAATCTGTAATACAATCTAGTTATCCTGAACTACCTCACTATTGTAAATCTCTTTAATCATTTGAAATTTGTATTCATATGTAATTTGTAATATAGATTAAAACCTAGTATTAAGTCTGCCCGAAATGTCTAGCATGCCCAGGCATGCTAACGGCCATCTTTGTAATTATAGTTCTTAGTCCTTAAAATGTAAAACACACATTGTAATTTTTACAGAGAAATAAATCAATTTGAATTTGAATGGTGTAATAGCACACAAAATGCGTGATAAAGGAATAACAGGAAAAGTTGGTAGATGGATCTATAATTTCCTAACAAATAGAACACAAAGAGTAGTAGTCAACAGAGTAAAGTCTGCCGCGGCTACGGTGAAAAGCTCTGTTCCACAAGGCACAGTACTCGCTCCCATCCTATTCCTCATCCTCATATCGGACATAGACAGGGATATAAGCCACAGTGCTGTGTCTTCCTCTGCAGATGACACCCGAATCTGCATGACAGTGTCCACCATTGAAGACACTGCAAGACTCCAAGCAGACATAAACCAAATCTTTAAATGGGCTGCAGAAAACAATATGAAGTTCAATGATGAGACATTTCAATTACTCTGATATAGAAAAACGTGAGGAAATTAAAATCTCATCGGAGTATAAAACAAATTCCACCCACACAATAGAGCAAAAAACTAATGTCAAAGACCTGGGAGTGATCATGTCAGAGGATCTCACCTTCAAGGACCATAACACTGTAGCAATCGCATCTGCTAGAAAAATGACAGGATGGATGATGAGAACCTTCAAAACTAGGGATGCCAAGCCCATGTTGACACTTCTCAGGTAGCTTGTTCTATCTAGGCTGGAATATTGCTGCACACTAACTGCACCTTTCAAGGCAGGTGAAATTGCTGACCTTGAAAATGTGCAGAGAACCTTCACGTCACGCATAACTGCGATAAAATACCTCAATTACTGGAAAGCTTGAAGTTCCTAAACCTGTACTCTCTAGAACGCAGGCGGGAGAGATACATTATTATATACACTTGGAAAATTCTCTAGGGATTAGTACCAAACTGGCACACGAGAGTCACTCCCTACGAAAGCAAAAGACTCGGCAGACGATGTAACATCCCCCCAATGAAAAGCAGGGTGCCACTAGCACGTTGAGAGACAACACAATAAGTGTCAGGGGCACAAGACTGTTCAACTGCCTCCCAGCATACATAAGGGGGATTACCAATAAACCCCTGGCTGTCTTCAAGCAGGCACTGGACAGGCACCTAAAGTCGGTGCCTGACCAGCCAGGCTGTGGTTCGTACGTTGGACTGTGTGCGGCCAGCAGTAACAACCTGGTTGATCAGGCCCTGATCCAACATGAGGCCTAGGCACAGACCGGGCCGCAGGGGCGTTGACCCCTGGAACTCTCTCCAGGTACGTTTCACCTGTGCCGGGGATCGATCCTGGCCCCTCAGAGTGTGAGCTGAGGACCCTACCAAGCCAAGCCACGAGCTTTAAATTTTTCTATTTTAATTTTAATTTTAAGTACATGAATGATGCCATCAAAACAGAATTATCTTTGTTGCACAATATGATGGGGATAATATTAACATTCTCCATGTACATTCTATTGCCGACTTGAGAAAAGCTTGTTACACAGGCAAAATTTTCTCTACATAATGCTTCGTCTCTCAGAAAATTGTCGGTATACATACTATATTCCCCATGTATCTTTCACAAAATTTAAAAAAGATATTCATATATATATATATATATATATATATATATATATATATATATATATATATATATATATATATATATATATATATATATATATATATATATATATATATCTATCTATATATATATATATATATATATATATATATATATATATATACTATATACATATATATACATATATACACATATATACATATATATATACTATATATATATATATATATATATATATATATATATATATATATATATATATATATATATATATATATATATATATATATATATATATATATATATATTTATATATATATATATATATATTTATATATATATATATATATATATATATATATATATATATATATATATATATATATATATATATATATATATATATATATATATATAATTTTATCTTATATTTAAAGATATATTTTTTTTCATTTATGTTAATGTAAAAATTAATAATTTTGTACCAAAAGTACCTTAGAAAACTTACCTAACCTTATTATAACAAGGGCAATTTAATTTAGCCTAACCCAACTAAATATATTTTAGATACGTTTACAATAATTTAATAATAAACAAACACAATGAAATATATTTTTTTCGTTAGGTTCAGAATGATTTTTGAATAATTATTGCATACACAAATTTTCGCTTGTCCTATATGGCAAGAAGAACGTTGCTATTTAAGCCAAAATTGCAAGTTTTACCTAATCGGCATGACATATATATACATACATACATACATAAGGGAAGAAAATACCCAAACAGCTCAGAGGAGAAACCTCAAAAATTTTCCCTGAAGTACGTCTTTTCTCCGAGGCTTAGGGTCCCCACTTAATGCCATAGGTAGTACTTCCCTATCCATATACTATTTCACCAAGAGGTGTACCGGGGTGGACCGATAAGCCAGCGGAAGGCCTCGGTCAGATGACCCAAACTCCAGCTGCGGGTCATCATATGACTAGACCCACATCAGGAAACACTTGTCTTGTTTCCTGACAAACCATACTTAAGAGACATGTATACAACTCTCAGCGTATATATGCTAAGAGTTTACTTTAAGCCCTATATTATTATTACATTCACCTCATAAATCCGTAGTGGTCATAAAGCGCCTGGGGAAATGGAAGGCATTCTGATTTGATTCAAGGAATTGGAGCACAGATCCAATTCCTTAGATCAAAAGCCCTTCACCAGCATCAAGAAACCTCCCTTGAGGGAAATCCATATTTTAGGGATTAAAGTATTCTTGACCGGAGGTAAACAGACAGAATTCAAACCCCATTAATCAACCTATCCAACCATACCATTTGTCATTTTAAAATTTGCAGTGTAAAGTGACATTGTCCCTATATTACAGACCCTCTACTGACATCATGGCGGTTTTGGACCATCATTTTGGTAATGTTGGGCACGATGCAACTAATGATAGTACGTATGAGTCTCTCCATGGCCCTGGTGTGTATTGTGGCCCCCTCTCCTGAGACTACTCTTCACGAGACCTCCATCCTCACCCAAGGGGACGATCTTACCACTCAAGGATATGATCTTAGTACCCAAGGGTATGATGATCTTAGCACCCACTGGCCCTCACTCACTTCCAACATAACCAGCACTGCACAAAGACACAGGTTCAACACTTGCAGCTCTCTGGTGCTACAGGATATGGACAGTGATCCTTCCCTAGTGCAGGTGATTATTATTACATTTATGGGAAAGAGCTAAACCACTAGGGTTCATACAGCACTTAGGGAATGAGGGGTAATCATGTTTGATCCAATTAAGAGGCTCTTATAGTACCTCTTCAGAAGACAGGTGGAACCCTTGTGAAATGTGATTTCTGTACATACACCAGTTTAATGTTATCAATTCTTAATTCATCCTGCATCAATTTCTATGTTAGGTTCCTTGATTGAGTCTTTCCATTATTTTCATTTAGGAAGTATTCATAGAGAGATATTTTTGACAATGATTATTTCAAGATTTTACAATTGGCTTTAAATTTAAAACAATTGATATATATATATATATATATATATATATATATATATATATATATATATATATATATATATATATATATATATATATATATATATATATATATATACATGAATTTTATATATATATATATATATATATATATATATAATAAAATATATATATATATATATATATATATATATATATATATATATATATATATATATATATATATATATATATATATATTCACTTTTATTCTTTATATGATGTTTATTATTGTAGCTAATTCAGAATAGTGGTATTTACCTGGTAATTGACCTCTAGATTCAATGAGCTATTACAATTTTGAGAGCAAATATACTGTACTTGTGCAGAATGTTCCAGAGATGGGACACAACAACAAGGGGACACAGATGGAAGTTGAAGACTCAGATGAATCACAGAGATGTTAGGAAGTATTTCTTCAGTCACAGAGTTGTCGGGAAGTGGAATAGTTTAGGAAGCGATGTAGTGGAGGCAGGCTCTATACATAGCTTTAAGCAGAGGTATGATAAAGCTCATGGCGCAGGGAGAGTGACCCAGTAGCGGCCAGTGAAGAGGCGGGGCCAGGAGCTTTGACTCGACCCCTGCAACCACAACTAGGTGAGTACAACTAGGTGAGTACAGAAACAGCATGTATCGAGATCCTGTATGAGGTGTATAGAAATAGGATGTTACCTGTGTGTGATCTGGGTATGCCAGAAGTTGCTTAGATACTGAGTGTGTCATAATTTGACTAATAACTGCACCAGGAGACATTTACAAAAGAAAAAATATGAATTAATTGAGTTTTTTTCATCAGACACAAAGTGGCCATTTCAACTGGAGCAAAGTAGTGCAGGGTCACCTCCTGTCAAGTATCTTCTGTGGAAACATCGCAGGTACACTGCTGGGTGGCTGGGTGTGTGACCGCTGGGGTGGGCGTCTCATCATGGTCCTCTGCGTGGGCATCAATGCACTTGCTACCTTAATGTTCCCATTGGCAGCGCATGTCCATCACAGTGTCCTCATTGCCCTGCGGGTAGTGCAGGGATTCACAGAGGTACAATTACAAATGCAAGTTTATTTTCAAAGTTACATTTGTGTTTCAGAGATATGATTACACTGGTTGTGCCATACATGGAAAAAGCCCATAATTAAAACAAAGCACTTCAGGAAGACTAAAACTAAAATTAAAAACTACTTGACATTAGCAAATAGATCATATGGTTGCTCAATACATAATTGCCCTCAAAATTCTGGAGTTGATGCAAATCTAGTGTAAGTCCTTTATTAAGTTAGAAATCTGTGAACCTGTTGGGATCATCCAACAAGCTGTTTGGTTATTATTTTCATGTAGCACCCAGGAGATAGGAGGCAGTCAAGTTTGATCCAAGGAAGGTATAGAAGCTTGTTCCTACTCTCTCTCCTAGTTCATCCTATAGTGAAAAGAAAGCCCTCTACTTGCTAGATCTTCACCTTCACACTCAGCCATTTATTATTATTATTCTTGTATTCTATAATACATATCTATAATATTTTTACATTGTTTAATATCTAAATTTGTAGGGGGCCATGTGAACAACACTTGGGAATCGAAAGTAATTAGGTTTGATCCAAGGAAGGGGAAGGTAGCCTCATTCCTTTCACTGACATAAAGGCTCTCACCCCTTGGTGGGAATTATCCAAATACGTAATCTGAAGTCTATGGCCATAATGTTACTTTTCACTGCCTTACCTCAGGGTATATTCGTCTTCCTTAAATGTTCACTAATATTGTCTCACTAATGATCACATATGCTTAGTTAAACTTATCAGTGTTTTTGTTGTTAAAAATGCCGAGAAAATATCTTAAAATGTGATGTGCTCTATGTTGAAAATTTTATGGAATATATCAGTAAACCAGAGGAAGCCCTGGTGGAATTGTCCGAGATGCTTTGCTTGACAACAATCTTGGTGTAATATGCTGAGAGTTTGATTTAATCTCTGTTTTAGGGACTAAAGTTTTCTTGACTGATAGCACCCATTTTGCTTAAATACTGGCGCTAGTGGCCTCTACCAGCCAAAGCATCTAACACAAAAAATAGAAGGCATGAAATCAATGATGGAACCAAAGCTCCACTGAATGCATCATTTACAACTAAGACTCAAATAAGGAGATATTTTCCTTGATGAATAAAATACCCATCTCCTCCTGGTCACTACTAAGAATACACCACTTGCCACAGGGAATGGGACTGAATGCTCATCCATACCTCCTAACACGATGGGGAACATCACAGGATCTGAACCTGCTCACCAGCCTTGCCTATGCTGGCTTTCCCCTGGGGGTGATGGTATCTCATCCTCTCATCTCTCTATTGTGTCTTCATGGGCCACTGGGAGGCTGGCCCTCTATCTTTTACCTAATGGGTGTGTTGGGATGTGCTTGGACTGTTGCTGCTATCTTTCTCCTCCACAACTCACCCACTACACACCCATTCCTCTCTCAGACAGAAAAAAGGTACTGTGCAGCATCTTGCGCCCTCTCTACAATGAAATAACAAAAACCTGCACTGGCCTCATGGGTCACCTGAAGAGTCACCCCTTCAATGTAAAAATAGTTAACTAAAGTTATGTAAATTATTAAATAAGTTATTTAAAGTAAATCATAGTACGAAAAAATCAAGTTGTTAGGTTAGTGTTGATACAAAATTGAAAATGAGCATACCAAAAATAGGGAGAGCCAATCTTTGGGTAACCTCTCATCTCGTACCTTGAAGGTAAACTAGGAAATATATTCATCAAAGTACTAATCTCTGATGAAGAGTATACTATGTGTTTGTGGCTAAAGTTGTTACAGGACTTTATAATTATGATCATGTAATCTTCCCTAAAGTGTCTAAGACTAATTCAGGCTCATTTTTAATTAACACTCAGCAGAAGTTTACCAAAATTGGTTATATAACTATGGTGTAGTTTTATTATACTCATAAAAGTGCACCAAACCCACATGGGTCACATAAGTAAACAGTTGAATTCTTGTTATTATATTTTTGGTAACATCTTATTTACAGTAATTTGTTAAATTATGTAAAGCACTAAACCTTTTGTGGATAATTCAGTGGAAGGAGTAGTGGAAGTGTGATCCTCCACCCACACAATGTAAGGATGCACTGGACAGGCACATAAAGTCAGTACCTGACCAGCCAGGCTATGGTTCGTACGTTGGACTGCGTGCGGCCAACAGTAACAGCCTGGTTGATCAGGCTCTGATCCAACATGAGGCCTGGTCATAGACCGGGCTGCAGGAGCGTTGACCCCTGGAACTCTCTCCAGGTATACACTACCTACTGGATAGTTGTCAGTTTGAGTTACACTATATATTACTTGATTCCAGGTATTTCCAGCAATATGGACAAGAAAAGAGTGGTGGTAGCAGGTCTTGGAAGAAAGTGCCATGGAAAAAGCTGTTGGGGAGCACTCCAGTACTGGCTCTCATAGCCACAACCATCTTCAGCAGCTTTGGATACTTCACCTTCACTCTACATCAGCCATTCTTCATGAGGGATATTTTTGCTTTTTCAGTAGGCCATGTGAGTCTAGTACCTCTACAATATAGTACTCTCTTATACTGTAATAAGTTCTTATTGATACTATGACATTGCATCATAGACTGTTTACAGTACAGCCTCCTAGTAGAGTTCATATTTAGTAGTGGGATTAATATTATACAATTATTATAATCTTTCTTGTAATTATTATTGTGTTACAGCTATGTATTATGCAGTCCTATAGTGTAATATAGAACTGCATAATACATAATGCTATTACAGTACAGTGGACCCTCGGTTAACGAATACCCCGGAAATCGTGCAATTATGTAAGTATAATTTTGTAAGTTCTTGTGGAAGTGTATTTTTGGGGGTCTGAAATAGACTAACCTACGTGAAATTTTTCCTTAAGGGAGTAAATTCGTTTGGTAATGGCACTTGAGCAGACTTCAGGAGTGAAGTTTTTACGAAACTCGGGGGTCCACTGTACTATACTCCTTCTAAAACTACAGTAATAATAATAATAATACTGGTACGTACTGTAATAATGTTATCACTGTTATTATTGTAGCCTTTGTGGCTGCTTAAACTATCACAAGAATTTTTTTTATGAGCACACAGAATGGGATAATGTCATCGCTGCCATGGCTTGTGGAAGTTCCTCTGTCGCTGGCCGTGGGAGTGGTAATAGACGCCTTGAATTTTCGGCACCTTCCTCTCACCATCACTAAGAAAGTCTTCAATACACTTGGTAACTCCCTACTTGATCCACGCTCTTAACTAAGTGTTTGTGACACTTTCATAATTTCATAATTGCAAAGTAAAATATAAAGTCTGACAACTTTAAGAACAAAACTTTTCTTTCTTGTAAATATTAGATTTTGCATACCACTTAAACTCATTTCTCTATCTGATCATTGAGGTATGAGAATGGCGTGCTACACAGTCATTACTTAACACCTTCAAAAGGTTTATTACTCCTGGGAGAATATAAATTTATCAGAGTACAATAAAGAGTAGCTTGTGAGCATAGTGTAAAGTGAATTACAATTTTTTTTTTATTTTCTTTGTCACACAGGGCTGCTCTTGGCCAACCTGACACCATTGGTGGTAGTGGAAGCACCATGTGAATGGCGATGGGGGGCAGCTGTGTCACTGCTGCTAGTGGTGATGGGCCAGTGCATGTTGTTCGTGGGTGGCTACCAGTACACTCCTATTGACCTGGTACCTCCCTATGCTGCCACTCTCTCTGGTCTGGCTAACTCTTTCAATGGCCTAAATGGCCTGGTGGTACCCATTGTGGTAGCGTACCTCACGCCCACGGTTGGTTGGTTGCTATTTCAGCCTTGTTATTGTTTAATTATCGTTGCTGGACGCACTGCTTTGTATGAATACCTTTTACTTTGCACTTGCAAGTGTGAAATTTATTTACAACATTATTCTCATATATGTACAGTGGTACCTCGACTTACGATATTAATCCGTCAGAGAGGGCATATTTTAAGGCGAAACAATCGTTACACGAATCAATTTTCCCCATAAGAAATAATGGAAATAAATTTAATCCGTCCAAGACTTCCAAAAGTAGTTAAATAAAATATTTTTTAGAACTTTTTGACATTAAATAATACACAATTTAATGAATAATACCTAAATACACATGTAAATATTGTACAATAACATGTCACTTACATTTATTGAAGAGTTGTTGATGTGTGGAGGACGGGAGGAGGGGAGAAGGTGGAGTAGTATGCTAGTGTTTGGAAGGGGAATCCCCTTCCATTAACACTGCAGGTACGAAGTTATTTTCTGGGGTTACTGGCCTTTTTCATTGAATGCTACACTCCCTGCATGAATGCTACACTCCCTGCATGCCTACTACACTCCCTGCATCCTTGCTACACTCCCTGCATCCTTGCTACACTCCCTGCATCCTTGCTACACTCCCTGCATCCTTGCTACACTCCCTGCATTCTTGCTACACTCTCTGCATCCTTGCTACACTCCCTGCATCCCTGCTACACTCTCTGCATCCTTGCTACACTCCCTGCATCCCTGCTACACTCCCTGCATCCCTGCTACACTCCCTGCATCTTTGCTACACTCCCTGCATGCCTGCTACACTCCCTGCATCCCTGCTACACTCTCTGCATCTTTGCTACACTCACTGCATGCCTGCTACACTCCCTGCATAAATGCTACACTCCCTGCATAAATGCTACACTCCCTGCATGAATGCTTCACTCCCTGCACATTCTTTACCACAAGCTTGGCACTAGGAGCTTTCTTGGGGCCCATGGTGGCTTATTTAGCAGTTGCAAGCACTAAAAACAGTGGAATAATGACAATATACTGGTATGAATGCGTGGGTGTGGGTGGGTGGTCGCTCTCACTTGTAAACAATAGCACACTGACGCTCCCTGGAGTGCGCGCTCAGCTGGGCGCCAAGCGGACACGTCCGGTACGAATGTCGTTACACGAAGCAAACATCGTAAATCGCAATCAATTTTTTTACGTTATAAATATCGGTACTCGAAAATAACGTAAGATGATAGCATCGTAACACAGGGTATGACTGTACTATAATTGTACATACTATGAACATCATATAGGGTTGCATTTATGCAAAAATTATCACATTAATGGCAAAACAATAAAATATACATTAAAGAAATATTCTACATAAAAGTCCAAATGTGTAACATATACAATATACTAACCCACAGGAAACATAACTCGTAATCCTTTCCTAATGAATTATACTGTTATATTTGATTATTACAGTGTTTTGTATAGTGTGATATATTTGGAATTCCTTCAATTATTACCATATAAATACATACTTTAATCTAACAATTTTCATAGTCCACTCTTTGAATACTACTTTATAGCTTATTTCAAATTACATGTACATACATAAAGAACCTCCTTTGAGGGAATATGAAATAAATAACAGAACACCCAAGTGCTTAAGTGTTTACGTGTACATCCTTGGAGAATAATGTTTGTAAATGCACGAAAGCACTTGTGTGGTTGTTATTTTTACTACAGCATTTGTAGTCATGTATTTTAAATTAATATCTTCCATGTATCGCACCTATATATGCCCATGCATGCATACACACAGTAAATACTGCTGTATTTTCAAAATGCTTTAAAAATTAGATAAAAAGACTAATACTTTTTGTTAAATGACTGTGTGGGACAGGGGAGTCGAGCAGAGTGGCGGCTGGTATTTTGGGTGAGTGCCGTCCTCTCCTTCCTCGGTATTCTCGTATTCATCATCTGGGGCAGTGCTGAGAGACTGCCCTGGGTGCCCACCACCAGATCACATTCCAGGTTGGTACCACAATACATGTGTATTTTTTTACCAATAGGGACCACATATTAATCATAGTTAATAATACTAAAGCACAGAACAGTATGTATTATTATTATTAATATACATACTATTATTATTATCTTTAGTTATGGTATTACTATTATTAAATAATTGTTAAATCATATGGGTCATTCAGTTTCAAAGCAGAGTGCAGTATTGTTGCGAGGGGAATTGGGTGGTTACTTGCTGTATTGAAGTCAATATATATGGGAGGGATCTCAGAGCTGTAAGCCTACGTCTGTCTACCCTGCCTGTTCGGTTAGTACTGACTCTCTTAGAAGCGGGCACCCTTGGCATTTGACATGGGCTAACGGCTGATCACGTGAGCAGTGTATGCTCAGTAACGGTTGGTCACATGAACAGGTTGTAAGCTATGAACTATACTATCAGAGCCTACAGTGACAGTATGTTGCATACTGCATGGTGTATAAATAATACTAGTTCAAGAAATCATTCATCATACATTGTACTGCATAATACAAGTTCCATCTGACTTACGACCTGCTCGACATACGACCACTCGTACTTACGACCGTACGTCTGGCAGCATATACAGTAGTAAAATATTTAGTAAAAAGTAACATAAGTGTATGTCTGGCAGCACATACAGTAGTAAAATATTTAGTAAAAAGTAACATATGATACTATGTAGGTACTTTATATAGAAAGGTTTGACATTATTCCCTACCCAGTATGTCGGCAATTTTCTAAGGTTCGACTTGCGTCCATTTTGACTTACAACCGGTTAGTTGGAACCAAGCTCGGTCAAAAGTGGGATGGTACTTGTATATAGGTTTTCTACATAAGAATATTATAAACATATGAAAGAGGAGAAAAAGAAGAAAACCGTCAAAGTGGGATGTTTGAATGTGCGTGGATGTTGTGCGAATGATAAGAAAGAGATGATTGTAGATGTTATGAATGAAAAGAAGCTGGATGTCCTGGCTTTAAGTGAGACAAAGCTGAAGGGGGTAGGAGAGTTTCAGTGGGGAGAAATAAATGGGATTAGGTCAGGGGTTTCAAATAGAGTTAGAGCTAAAGAAGGAGTGGCAATAATGTTGAATAATCAGTTATGGCAGGTAAAGAAGGAATATAAATGTATAAATTCAAGGATTATGTGGAGTAAAATAAAGGTTGGATGTGAAAAGGGGGTTATAGTAAGTGTTTATGCACCTGGAGAAGAGAGAAGTGTAGAGGAGAGAGAGAGATTTTGGGAAATGTTGAGTGAGTGTGTGGGGAGTTTTGAACCAAGTGAGAGAGTAATTGTGGTTGGGGATCTTAATGCTAAAGTGGGTAAAAATGTTGTGGCGGGAGTAGTAGGTAAATTTGGGGTGCCAGGGGTAAATGTAAATGGGGAACCATTAATTGAGCTATGTGTAGAAAGAGGTTTGGTAATAAGTAATACATATTTTATGAAAAAGAGGATAAATAAATATACAAGGTATGATATAGCACGAAAGAAAAGTAGCTTGTTGGATTATGTATTGGTGGATAAAAGGTTGATGGGTAGGCTTCAGGATGTACATGTTTATAGAGGGGCAACATATATATCAGATCATTATTTGGTTGTAGCTACAGTTAGAGTAAAAGGTAGATGGGACAAAAAGAAAATGGCAACAGCAAGTAAGAGAGAGGTAAAAGTGTATAAACTAAGGGAGGAGGAAGTTAGGGTGAGATATAAGCAACTATTGGCAGAAAGGTGGGATAGTGCAAGTATGAGTAGTGGGAGGGTTGAAGAGAGTTGGGATAGTTTTAAAAATGCAGTATTAGAATGTGGGGCAGAAGTTTGTGGCTATAGGAGGGTGGGTGCAGGAGGAAAGAGGAGTGAGTGGTGGAATGAAGAAGTAAAGGTTGTGATAAAAGAGAAAAAGGTAGCTTATGAGAGGTTTTTACAAAACAGAAGTGTTAATAGAAGAGAAGAGTATATGGAGAGTAAAAGAAAGGTGAAGAGAGTGGTGAGAGAGTGCAAAAGAAGAGCGGATGAAAGAATGGGAGAAGCTCTGTCAAGAAATTTTGCTGAAAACAAGAAAAATTTTTGGAGTGAGATAAACAAGGTAAGAAAGCCTAGGGAACAAATGGATTTGTCAGTTAAAAACAGAGTAGGGGAATTAGTAGATGGGGAGCTGGAGGTATTGGGTAGATGGCAGGAATATTTTGAGGAACTTTTAAATGTCGATGAAAAAAGGGAGGCGGTAATTTCATGTACTGGCCAGGGAGGTACAACATCATTTAGGAGTGAAGAAGAGCAGGATGTGAGTGTGGGGGAGGTGCGTGAGGCATTACGTAGAATGAAAGGGGGTAAAGCAGCTGGAACTGACGGGATCATGACAGAAATGTTAAAAGCAGGGGGAGATATAGTGCTGGAGTGGTTGGTATTTTTGTTTAATAAATGTATGAAAGAGGGGAAGGTACCTAGGGATTGGCAGAGAGCATGTATAGTTCCTTTATATAAAGGGAAGGGGATAAAAGAGAGTGTAAAAATTATAGGGAATAAGTTTACTGAGTATACCAGGTAAAGTGTATGGCAGGGTTATTATTGAAAGAATTAGAGGTAAGACAGATGAGCAAGGAGGCTTTAGAGTGGGTAGGGGATGTGTAGATCAAGTGTTTACAGTGAAGCATATATGTGAACAGTATTTAGATAAAGGTAGAGAAGTTTTTATTGCAGTTATGGATTTAGAAAAGGCATATGATAGAGTGGATAGGGGAGCAATGTGGCAAATGTTGCAAGTGTATGGAATAGGTAGTAAATTACTGAAGGCTGTAAAGAGTTTTTATGAGGATAGTGAGGCTCAGGTTAGGGTGTGTAGGAGAGAGGGAGATTACTTCCCGGTAAAAGTAGGTCTTAGACAGGGATGTGTAATGTCACCATGGTTGTTTAATATATTTATAGATGGGGTTGTAAAAGAAGAATATCTGAAAACATTTACTTCTTCCATAATCCCTCTCTCCAATGTGATATCCAATTTTTCTTTATTTAAATCGTTTGATACCCTCATCACCTTACTCTTATCTATGTTCACTTTTAACTTTCTACCTTTACACACTCTCCCAAACTCGTCCACTAACCTTTGCAACTTTTCTTTAGAATCTCCCATAAGCACAGTATCATCAGCAAAAAGTAACTGTGTCAACTCCCATTTTGCATTTAATTCTCCATAATTTAATCCCACCCCTCTCCCCAACACCCTAGCATTTACTTCTTTTACAACCCCATCTATAAATATATTAAACAACCATGGTGACATTACACATCCCTGTCTAAGGCCTACTTTTACCGGGAAGTAATCTCCCTCTCTCCTACACACCCTAACCTGAGCCTCACTATCCTCATAAAAACACTTTACAGCCTTCAGTAACTTACTACCTATTCCATACACTTGCAACATTTGCCACATTGCTCCCCTATCCACTCTATCATATGCCTTTTCTAAATCCATAAATGCCATACACTTTACCTGGTATGTATACTCAGTAAACTTCTTCCCCTATAATTTTTACTCTCTCTTTTATCCCCCTTCCCTTTATATAAAGGAACTATACATGCTCTCTGCCAATCCCTAGGTACCTTCCCCTCTTTCATACATTTATTAAACAAAAATACCAACCACTCCAGCACTATATCCCCCCCTGCTTTTAACATTTCTGTCATGATTCCGTCAATTCCAGCTGCTTTACCCCCTTTCATTCTACGTAATGCCTCACGCACCTCCCCCACACTCACATCCTGCTCTTCTTCACTCCTAAACGATGTTGTACCTCCCTGACCAGTACATGAAATTACAACCTCCCTTTTTTCATCAACATTTAAAAGTTCCTCAAAATATTCCCGCCATCTACCCAATACCTCCAGCTCCCCATCTACTAACTCCCCTACTCTGTTTTTAACTGACAAATCCATTCGTTTCCTAGGCTTTCTTACCTTGTTTATCTCACTCCAAAATTTTTTCTTGTTTTCAGCAAAAAAAAAATACAGTTATTAGATATTAATTTACTTTAGAACATTTGCACATACAGTGGACCCCGAGTTTTGGCCATAATTCATTCCAGAAAGCTGTTCAAGTGCCATTACCGAACGAATTTGTTCCCATAAGGAATAATGTAACGTAGGTTAGTCCGTTTCAGACCCCCCAAAAATACACTTACAAAAGCACTTACAATATTACACTTACATAATTGTTTGAGTTTTGAGGTGGTCGATACTCGGGGGTCCACTGTATTTTATTTTTGTTGTGTAATTTTGATTATTTTGAATAATGTATGGTAAAACAAAATATATTATGTAAGCTTTTGGTTCATGAAAAAAACATAAATGAAAATTCTATATATAGTCTTTCTAGGAAAGTTGCTCTTCAGAGACCAGAAGAAAAGGAGGGATCACCAATATAAACAACAAGAAATCACAGGAGAAATATCACTTGCTTTTACATGACCATGCTGAGAAGAAGTCCTTCTTAAATCCAACTAATCAGCAATCATCTTCAACATTTCTCACCTGACCCTTCACATCACTGTGCTCCTTATATATACTCACGCACTTTCTGCTCAGGTAGATATGTTTGTGACTTGATAAAACCCACTGTGGGCAAAAAAGTTGTTAAGAAAGGATTCTATTATGCTCCATTTGTCTATTTTTCTACTATATTCCCTTATTCAAATGAGCATTGATATTAAAATATGTTTGTATTTATCATTTCACTGCAAATGTGCAGAAAAATGCATTGGTTTATAAACCTTTCAGTGAAACTTACTCAATTCATTCCTGATCACATCAAAAAAATCTAATTAGGGGTTATTAATAGAGCAATAAAAGCTTATGTCCATTTTTATTACATTAAATTGTAAGTAAATTAATTTAGGATTTAGAAGGCATTAACATGGTATTGTAACAAAGATTGAATTCCATCCTCCAGCATAAATCCTTGTGACACCACTGTTGAATACCTGAATAGGTTCCTCAGTCACATCTGTGTGACCCAGTCCAAGCTGCCCATACCTAAAATTTTAAATTAATCACATTAATACCAAATTATATAAGGGATACCATTAATTGTTGTTCCTGAAAAAAGAACTGATTATTATGCTAAATTTGAATATACAATAAATATACATGTACTGCACATTATACACACAGTAAACATGTCCAGGTGATAAAATCTTATGAACATCTGAGAAAGAAAATGTTCTTGGAATGATTGTCCTTTCAAAGGGATTGTCATCAAAGATCAAACTTGATTTCCTCCCATTTCCCAGGCACTATATGACCTCTGTAGGTTTAGAGCTTCCCAATGAATATAATACGTAATAATATGATGATTGTAAGCAATAGAGAACAGATTTAGGATTTGTGTGTTTTTTACCGTAAAAATATTGGTAGGTCACTCTGAATGAAATAAAATGTACTGTAATCCTCTTCATACATCGTGATATTTTCAACAAAATGAGAAGGTAACTTTTATTTGCTGTAGAACTTGACGTATTCCTCAAGTCAGAAATAACGTTTCATGAGATACGTTCAAGTCTGATGACATGATAAATGGCCAGTCAAAAATACGTGTAAACACTGAAGATTAATTTTTTCAATATTGTCTTCTTCTTTTAGTATATGTAATCTTCTTTCAACAAACTGGCCGTATCCCACCAAGGCAGGGTGGCCCAAAAAGAAAAAAGAGTTTCTCTTTTCAACTTTAGTAATGTACAGTGGAACCTCGGTTTTCATTTTTAATTTGTTCCACAGAGTCTGACAAAAACCAAATTTGATAAAAACTAAAGCAATATTTCCCATAAGAAATAATGTAAATCCAATTAATCCGTTCCAGACACACAAAAATATTAACAAAAAATACATTTTACAGATAAAACTATAGTTTTACATACACAAAACAACGAGAAACAAATATAAAGCACTAACTTTAATGGATAAATGAACATTTAAATCAGTTTTACCTTTATTGAAGACTCTTGTTGGCGTATGGAAGATGGCGAGGAGGGGAGAGGGAGGAGAGATTATCTCTACCACCATCACTACCACCCTCTACCACCATCACTACCACCCTCTACCACAATCACTACCACCCTCTACCATCACAACCACTACCACTCTCTACCACCATCACAACAACTACCACCCTCTACCTCCATCACAACCACCCTCTACCACCATCACAACCACTCTCTACCACCATCACAACCACCCTCTACCACCAACAAAGCCAGACTGACTCAGAATGCATGCGTGGGATGCTTTGTGTGGGAGCGGGCAGGTGGACACGTTCGGTACGGCAGACGAAAACCAAGGTGACGAGCGAAAACTGGGACAATATTTTGACAAAAAGTCGTTGAAAACCAAATTTGACGAAAACCAGGGCACTGTATACAGGAGAAGGGGTTACTAGCCCCTTGCTCCTGGCATGTTAGTCGCCTCTTACGACACGCATGGCTTACAGAGGGAGAATTCTGTTCCACTTTCCCATGAAGATAAGAGGAAATGAACAAGAACTATTAAGAAAATAGACGAAAACCCAGAGGGGTGTGTACGTATATATATACAGTGGTACCCCGACTTACGATGGTCCTCAAACTCACCCTTTTATGTAAGTTTATTTTTTTAAATGCTTTTTTAAGTGTAATTTTGGGGGTCTAAAAGGACTAGTCTATTTTACATCATTCCTTATGGGGATAAATTCGTTTGGTAATGGCACTTGAACAGCATTCTGGAATGAAAAAATATCGTAAGTCGGGGTACCACTGTATATATATATATATATATATGAGATGATTGCTGATGTTATGAATGAAAAGAAGTTGGATGTCCTGGCCCTAAGCGAAACAAAGCTGAAGGGGGTAGGCGAGTTTCAGTGGGGAGAAATAAATGGGATTAAGTCAGGAGTATCTGAGAGAGTTAGAGCTAAGGAAGGGGTAGCAATAATGTTGAAGGATCAGTTATGGAAGGAAAAGAGGGAATATGAATGTGTAAATTCAAGGATTATGTGGATTAAAATAAGGGTCGGATGCGAAAAGTGGGTCATAATAAGCGTGTATGCACCTGGAGAGGAGAGGAGTGTAGAGGAGAGAGAGAGATTTTGGGAGATGTTAAGCGAATGTATAGGAACTTTTGAACCAAATGAGAGAGTAATTGTGGTAGGGGACCTAAATGCTAAAGTGGGAGAAACATGCAGAGAGGGTGTAGTAGGTAAGTTTGGGGTGCCAGGTGTAAATGATAATGGAAGCCCTTTGATTGAACTTTGTATAGAAAGGGGTTTAGTTATAGGTAATACATATTTTAAGAAAAAGAGGATAAATAAGTATACAAGATATGATGTAGGGCGTAATGACAGTAGTTTGTTGGACTATGTATTGGTAGATAAAAGACTGTTGAGTAGACTTCAGGATGTACATGTTTATAGAGGGGCCACAGATATATCAGATCACTTTTTAGTTATAGCTACAGTAGGAGTAAAAGGTAGATGGGATACAAGGAAAATAGAATCAGTAAGTAAGAGAGAGGTGAAGGTTTATAAACTAAAAGAGGAGGCAGTTAGGGTAAGATATAAACAACTATTGGAGGATAGATGGGCTAGTGAGAGTGTAGGCAATGGGGTCGAAAATGTATGGGGTAGATTTAAAAATGTAGTGTTAGAGTGTTCAGCAGAAGTTTGTGGTTACAGGCGAGTGGGTGCGGGAGGGAAGAGGAGCGATTGGTGGAATGATGATGTAAAGAGAGTAGTAAGGGAGAAAAAGTTAGCATATGAGAGGTTTTTACAAAGTAGAAGTGATGCAAGGAGGGAAGAGTATATGGAGAGAAAAAGAGAGGTTAAAAGAGTGGTGAAGCAATGTAAAAAGAGAGCAGATGAGAGAGTGGGTGAGATGTTATCAGCAAATTTTGTTGAAAATAAGAAAAAGTTTTGGAATGAGATTAATAAGTTGAGGAAGCCTAGAGAACAAATGGATTTGACAGTTAAAAATAGGAGAGGAGAGTTATTAAATGGAGAGTTAGAGGTATCGGGAAGATGGAGAGAATATTTTGAGGAGTTGTTAAATGTTGATGAAGACAGGGAAGCTGTGATTTCGTGTGTAGGGCAAGGAGGAATAACATCTTGTAGGAGTGTGGAAGAGCCAGTTGTGGGTGTAGGGAAGTTCGTGAGGCAGTGGGTAGAATGAAAGGGGTAAGGCAGCTGGGATTGATGGGATAAAGATAGAAATGTTAAAAGCAGGTGGGGATATAGTTTTGGAGTGGTTGGTGCTATTATTTAATAAATGTATGGAAGAGGGTAAGGTACCTAGGGATTGGCAGAGAGCGTGTATTGTTCCTTTGTATAAAGGCAAAGGGGACAAAAGAGAGTGCAAAAATTATAGGGGAAGAAGTCTGTTGAGTGTACCTGGTAAAGTGTATGGTAGAGTTATTATTGAAAGAATTAAGAGTAAGACAGAAAGCAGGATAGCAGATGAACAAGGGGGCTTTAGGAAAGGTAGGGGGTGTGTAGACCAAGTGTTTACAGTGAAACATATAGGTGAACAGTATTTGGATAAGGGTAAAGATGTTTTTGTGGCATTTATGGATTTATAAAAGGCGTATGATAGGGTAGATAGGGGGGCAATGTGGCAGATGTTGCAGGTGTATGGAATAGGAGGAAGGTTGCTGAAAGCAGTGAAGAGTTTTTATGAGGATAGTGAGGCTCAGGTTAGAGTGTGTAGGAGGGAAGGGGACTATTTCCCAGTAAAAGTGGGCCTTAGACAAGGATGTGTGATGTCACCGTGGTTGTTCAATATATTTATAGATGGGGTTGTAAGAGAAGTGAATGCGAGGGTCTTGGCAAGAGGTGTTGGGCTAAAAGATAAAGAAGCAAATACAAAGTGGGAGTTGTCACAGTTGCTTTTTGCTGATGACACTGTGCTTTTGGGAGATTCTGAAGAGAAGTTGCAGAGGTTGGTGGATGAATTTGGTAGGGTGTGTAAAAGAAGAAAATTGAAAGTGAATATAGGAAAGAGTAAGGTGATGAGGATAAAAAAAAGAATAGGTGACGAAAGATTGGATATCAGATTGGAGGGAGAGAGTATGGAGGAGGTGAATGTATTCAGATATTTGGGAGTGGACATGTCGGCGGATGGGTCTATGAAGGATGAGGTGAATCAAGAATTGATGAGGGGAAAAGGGTGAGTGGAGCACTTCGGAGTCTGTGGAGACAAAGAACCTTGTCCATGGAAGTAAAGAGGGAATGTATGAGAGTATAGTTATACCAACGCTCTTATATGGGTGTGAAGCATGGGTGATGAATGTTGCAACGAGGAGAAGGCTGGAGGCAGTGGAGATGTCATGTCTGAGGTCAATGTGTGGTGTGAATATAATGCAGAGAATTCGGAGTTTGGAAATTAGGAGGAGGTGCGGGATTACCAAAACGATTGTTCAGAGAGCTGAGGAGGGGTTGTTGAGGTGGTTTGGACATGTAGAGAGAATGGAACGAGACAGAGTGACTTCGAGAGTGTATAAATCTGTAGTGGAGGGAAGACGGGGTAGGGGTCGGCCTAGGAAAGGTTGGAGGGAGGGGGTAAAGGAAGTTTTGTGTGCGAGGGGCTTGGACTTCCAGCAAGCATGTGTGAGCGTATTTGATAGGAGTGAATGGAGGCATATGGTTTTTAATACTTGACGTGCTGTTGGAGTGTGAGCAAAGTAACATTTATGAAGGGATTCAGGGAAACCGGCAGGCCGGACTTGAGTTCTGGAGATGGGAAGTACAGTGCCGGCACTCTGAAGGAGGGGTGTTAATGTTGCAGTTTTATAACTGTAGTGTAAAGCACCCCTCTGGCAAGACAGTGATGGAGTGAATGATGATGAAAGTTTTTCTTTTCGGGCCACCCTGCCTTGGTGGGAATCGGCCGATGTGTTAATAAAAATAAAAAAAAAAAATATATATACATATATATATATATATATATATATATATATATATATACAGTGGACCCCTGAGTTTCGGTCATAATTCATTCCAGAAGGCTGTTCAAGTGCCATTACCAAACGAATTTGTTCCTATAAGGAATAATGTAAAGTAGGTTAGTCCATTTCAGACCCCCAAAAATACACTTACAATAATATACTTACATAACTGTTCGAGTTTTGAGGTGATCGAAACTCGGGGGTCCACTGTATGTTTGTACATGCAAGTGTAGTGTGACCTAAGTGTAAGTAGAAGTAGCAAGACATACCTGAAATCTTGCACGTTTATGAGACAGAAAAAAAGACACCAGCAATCCTACCATCATGTAAAACAATTACAGGCTTCCATTTTACACTCGCTTGGCGGGACAGTAGTAACTCCCTGGGCTGTTGCTGTCTACCAACCTACTACCTAGGAGCATATGTATTATCAATATTAATTTCACAAAAAGTGCTAAACCTACATTAAACATTCAAGACTACACAGCAGAGATGAGAGAGATGGCAGAGATAGAGACATATGTTGAGAGTGTAGAAAGTATAGTAATCTGCAAAATGTTTACGTAATACTTTAAACAAGGTAACTATTTAAGCATTTGAGCTATACAGTACTGTGCCTAGCTTTATGAATTGTGCAACACTTAAAACAAATGACTGAAATGGGGATGTATACAGGAAAAATGGTTGGATGAGCACTATTACAGAACACAGATTTATTAAAGGATGGATTTTCTTAACACACTGACCATGTCCCACCCTCACCCCTCCTTCAGAGTACATGTACAGGCAATGTAAGAGCTGGATGTGAAAAGAATGCTGAATGAATAAATTAAAATGCTGAAACAGAATTAATCATTTCAAGTGGACCTCCATGGGGAGGTGGAAAAGAATCCTGCCTCTGTAAGCCATGCGTGAAATAAGAGACTAAAATGCCAAGAGCAAGGAGCTAGTAACCCCTTCTCCTGTATAAATTACTAAATGTAAAAAAAAAAAGTGGGAGATGGCCGGTACATTAAAAAAAAAAAAGATTAGATTTCATGCAAAGACTTTTTTCACTGCGTATTAATAATTCTGTTGCTGGAATACACTTAAGGTGTCCCGTAGCTCGATCACTAGTGAACTCAGCTCACACACTGAGGTCCGGAGTTCACCCATCAGTATAAAATTGCGTACCTGGGTGTCAGTCGATTGGTGTGGGGTCACATCCTGGGACAAAACTGACCTAATTTGCCCAAAATGCTCTGCATAACAAGCAGCTTTCTATATACATAGTAGTATGTCATTGATGTCAGCTAGGCCTGTATATTTTGTACATATACTTGTTGAAATAAAGATATTAAGATACCAAGCCCAAAATGCTCTGCATAACAAGCAGCTTTCTATATACATAGTAGTATGTCATTGATGTCAGCTAGGCCTGTATATTTTGTACATATACCTGTTGAAATAAAGATATTAAGATACCAAATACAAAATCAAAATATTATTATGGATAGTTTATTAAGCTATAAGATTTATGATTTTAACACTTAAATATGGAGGCTTCTGCAGTCCTCACTCTAGTAGACAGTAACACAGTGGTACTTCGAGTTACGAGCAAAATTCGTTCCAGACGGCTATTCAAGTGCCGATACCGAAGGAATTTTTTCCCATAAGAAATAACGAAAATTAGATTAATCCATTTCAGACCCCCAAAAATACACTTACAAATGCACCTACAAAAATACACTTACATAATTGTTCGAGTTGGGAGCTGCTCGTAAGTAGAGGTACCATTGTATACTATATCTATGAAGAGATTAAAAAAACAGCTAACCAGATGCAAGTTTTAGAAGATTGGCAGGTACAAGTTTTGCATTTTTGATGCACAGGATTTATGTAGATCTGAGTAAATATTAGACCATGAAAGACATCTAGAGAATAAGTGATAGAGAATTTTTTTTTTTTTCATTTTTGGAGCCCTGATGGGAAATGGTTGTGTTAAAAAAATTTAACATGAAACAGACTTAAGTCCATTAATATTTTTTGTACTCATAATTATATTTTCACTTACTTGTTCATACCAACTGACCAGGCACTGCCATCATCTGTAATATAAAAAGATATGTAAACTAAGTGTCTCATTTTCAATCAAAATGATAATACGCTACATTTACAGTGGTAATCTTTATAATACCATTCGATGGTTACTCTTACTTTTAATGACATGCCATACTTATACATATGGACTGTTTGCTCTACTTAAAAAAGTACTGTATACAGAACTAAAAAAAGTACTGTATACAGAACTAAAAAAAATGTTTTGCAATGAAAGAGTTTATTTTTAGATACTCAGCAATTCCCTTATGAGAATCAATGTCCTGACTCATCAGCAGTCAAGGTGGCAAAAAGCCCCAATCCATGATTATTACCCAAAACTTCCTGTCAACATTGCCTACTGAGTCACAGAAATCTGCCAAAATCTTTCTCCCATTATGACAAGGTCATAAAGTCCTTTATTTGTACAATGCTGGGTGAAATATTGCACAAATAAAAGACTCATTGCAATTGTCTTTTTTAGTAACTGTTGGCATTTTGCCACTGTTTCCACTAAAATTAATTTATAGATTAAATCATTTGAGATCTCTCACAACCTACCTAGCTGAAATAGGGTGTGTCTATCTCCACACTGGACATCCACAATTTTTACATGCTCACTCCAGAAGTCCAACAATCTTGGAGAGGCCTGAACATTCACCACATCTTTGGTATGCTCTTGGTTTACTCTATCAAGTAAAGGGTTCAAGTTCTGTCCTTTTCTCATTTTTTTAACATTTTGGGGGCACCAACATGTATGTTCAAATGATCCAAAGATTGAATGATTACTTTGAGATTTGGATGGGAACCCTAACTGTCCACTCTCATTCCATCCCCAAACATAAACGTCTCCACTGCTGCTTAGTGCTGTAAAAAATAGATGGTAAAATTATTATAAAAGAGAGAGCATAGAAAATGTTAACAATAATAAACTGTTGACAGAAAATTATATTACCATTTATGGGACTCCTATTTGTGTAATAGTATAAATTTAAGTCGTAATTGCAGCAACTGCAAAGATATAATGTAAAATATTTTAAATATATCATATTCATATGGGAAGTACAATGCCTGCACTTTAAAGGAGGGGTCTGAGATAGTGACAGCTGGGAGGGACTTTTCTCAGCTGTAGTATCTGAGCTCCTCTGCAAAGACAGTGATTATGTATGAGTGTGGTGAAAGTGTTGAATGATGATGAAAGTTTTTTCTTTTTGGGGATTTTCTTTCTTTTTGGGTCACCCTGCCTCGGTGGGAGACGGCCGACTTGTTGAAAAAAAAAAAAAAAAAAAAATATTCATTTTCGACTTACGACAGGTTCATCAGAACATAAACCTATCGTAAGTCAAGAAGCACCTGTATATAGATGATAGCTAGTGATAATCTTTAATATGCAGTATCCATATGTACGTATATATAAGACTCACCAACAGAGTGCCATCCTCCGCACACAACAGATGAAATGATAATACCCTGGAGGTGCTCCACTAACACAGGTTTTTCACTTTGGCATATTTCACCATTGCCTAATTGTCCACGCCTGAAAATTAAGCTAAATTATTATTTGGAAATTAAAACTGTAAAATATGAAAAAACTTTATGAAATACCTAACTGTACATATAGATTGATCAAAGGTTAAATTAAGGCTTAGATTAAGAAAATATATAGATAAGAGAATTCTATGTAGAAGTATAATTATATAAACTGAATATCAACATTGACCTTACAACAGTTTACAAAGCATTGAATTATCTCTAATAGTCAAAATATATACAAATTGAAGTAACCCTGCAAGCATGCCAGACACCTTGAATATAAAGAAAAAATATATCACTTCATATAACAAAAAAGGTTGATTATAAGAATCACCTTTCAAGGTGCCTTGATGCTGGCAAAGTGTTTTGAGTCAAACACTTAATAACCTCCCATTCCCCAGCTCTGTAGGATCCCTGTGGGTTTAATATTTTCCATGAATACATATAATACTTTCACCTCTCTGGAGAGACAATAATGGAGTGAGTGATGGTGAAAGTATTATATGTATTTTTTAACACACCAGCTGTCTCTCAGTGAGAGACAGCTGGTGTGTTAAAAAAAAAAAAAGTCTACACACCTGAACCTAAACCTCCCCTTTATGAATAAAAATTATTTACTGTTTTTAGTAACCTACCACCTAGTTCATACATTTACTACCTCTGCTACAATATTGTCCTAGCCACCCTCTCATAAGCCTTTCCTAAAGCCAACAGTGTCTTGCCCTTATTTAGGTACTGCTCACTTATTATATGCGCTTCAGAGTAAACACTTTTTATACACATCCCCTACTCCCCTATCCAGTAGCGGCTCGTCAAAAAATAGAATGGGGGACTGTGTGACTGCCTCATAGAACAGCATAATAAATGTTATTAAAGTAATAATTTTTAAAATTAAACTAAATTTAATAATGATAAGCATTCACATATACATACCCGTAGAGGTCGTCACAGTCCTACTGGTGGAGACGTGGCTAGCTGAGGTGATGATGTTACAACTACAGTGGACCCTCGGTTTTCGTACAGCTCCCAACTCGAACAATTATGTAAGTGTATTTCTGTAAGTGTATTTTTGGGGGTCTGAAATGACTAATCTAATTTACATTCGTCCTTATGGGAACAAATTTGTTCGGTAACAGCACTCGAACAGCATTCTGGAAAGAATTATCGACGAAAACCAAGGGTCCACTGTACAGTGGACCCCCGAGTTTCGTAAACCCCGGAAATCGTACATTTATGTAAGTATAATATTGTAAGTGCTTGTGGAAAAGTATTTTTTTGGGACTGAAATAGACTAACCTACGTGACATTTTTCCTTAAGGGAGTAAATTCGTTCGGTAACGGCACTTGAGCAGACTTCAGGAGTGAAGTTTTTACGAAACTCGGGGGTCCACTGTATTTGAAAATAAAATCCGAGCGTTGATTTTTTAATGTCGCAGAATGGTTTATAATTTTTTCATTAAAAGCTTTCATTTCTGTTATCATGTTTTCAATCGATATCACTGCTAGAGCAGTTTTGATTCTTTTCAAGGTTGAAAAACATCTTTCTGCTTCTGCTGTTGTCATTGGAGTTATTATTAAAATTTTTAACAGTTTGACAGTTTCTGAAAATGTTGACTGCAGATGATTGTCATTTATCACTAGCCAACACTGTAAATGCTGAATTACAGAAAATATCTACCTGGATGATGACTAACAAGCTTACCCTCAATGTTGACAAAACCTATTTCATTCAGTTTGGGAACAGAGCTACAAATGTTCCACTTAACATAATGATAAACGGATCACTTGTCACAAAACTCACGGAGGGAAAATTCTTAGGAATCCACCTTGACACCGGCCTCAAATTTAAGACACATATACAACAAATTTCCAAGAAAGTCTCCAAGACCGTAGGAATACTATCCAAGATAAGGTACTATGTTCCACAACCAGCTCTCCTTTCCCTTTATCACTCACTCATTTACCCCTATCTCACCTATGGAATCTGTGCATGGGGCTCAAAAACAATAAATCACCTCAAACCATTAATAACACAACAAAAGGCTGCAGTTCGAATGATAACAAATTGCCACTCTAGACAACATACTCCACCTATATTCAAAAGTCTGAACTTACTCACCATACAAGACATCCATACTTTTTACAGTGCCTATTACATACGTACATAAAACACTAAACTCAAATATTAACCCACAACTCAAAATTCTCCTAACCAACCTTAACAGGACACATGAACATAACACAAGGCACAGATCACTATTCGATGTTCCCCGTGTCCACCTCACACTGTGCAAAAACGCAATGTACATCAAAGGCCCAAAAATTTGGAATTTATTACCTATGATTACCAAAGAAACCCGGTCTGTATAACAATTCAAAACTCTGCTAAAAAACCACCTACTCGCCCAAAACTAAATACCCACTACTTTTCATTACCTACAAAGTTATTAAATAACTTTACACTGCCTCAAAATAACATTGTTCACTGTGTTACTCCCCTAGCCTCAGAACCCCCTACAAAATTGCTCAAAGAAAAATAATTTATCAAACATAATCTAGTACAAATGTTGAAACTTATACCTCATAATGTATATGCCATGTTATATCTTATAATGTATATGCCATGTTATATCTTATAATGTATATGCCATGTTATATCTTATAATGTATAAACCACCTAATATAAAGAAATCCATCCTCATGTACCCTTGTGCTCCTTGTAACTCATCTAATGACCATATAAACTGTTATTGCAAAACAAATTATTGATTTAATTTGTTTAATCTGATTTAATAATTCTATTATGTAGACATATAAAACTGTAAATGATCCAAAATTATAAAACTACAGTGGTACCTCGGTTAACGATGGTCCCAAAACTCGCCCTTTTATGTAAGTTTATTTTTTTAAATGCTTTTGTAAGTATGTTTTTGGGGGTCTAAAAGGACTAGTCTATTTTACATCATTCCTTATGGGGATAAATTTGTTTGGTAATGGCACTTGAACAGCATTCTGGAACGAAAAAATATCGTTAACCGAGGTACCACTGTATTATGTTTCAAAAATGTCATGTTCAAATTATGTTCAAATTTCATAGCTTAAATACTCAACTATACTTATATTTTAAACTGTCTACTATAATTCTTACCATTTAGCCTCAAAACCCCTTACTTAATTGCTCAAAGAAAAATAGTTTATCAAATATAATCTAGTACAAATCTTGAAACTTATACCTCATGTATCCTTATGTACCCTTGTGCTCCTTGTAACTCATCTAATGACCATATAATTTGTTATTGCAACACAAATTACTGATTTAATTTGTTTAATCTGATTTAATTAATTTTATAAATAAGACAAAAGTATAAAACTATGTTTCAAAAATGTCATGTCTAAACTATGTTCAAATTTCATAGCTTAAATACTCAACTATACTCATATTGTAAACTATTTACTAAAATTCTTAACATTTAGTTTTAAGTTAATTTTAAGTCTGCCCAAAATGCCCTGTATATTAGGGGCTTTTGGCATGTACACCTCATAACCCATTGTAATTCTTTGTATCATGTCCAAATAAACTATGTTTCAAAAATGTCATGTCTAAACTATGTTCAAATTTCATAGCTTAAATACTCAACTATACTCATATTGTAAACTATTTACTAAAATTCTTAACATTTAGTTTTAAGTTAATTTTAAGTCTGCCCAAAATGCCCTGTATATTAGAGGCTTTTGGCATGTACACCTCATAACCCATTGTAATTCTTTGTATCATGTCCAAATAAACTATTATTATTATTACTATTATTATTATTATCATCTCTAGCAAGTCAATAAGTTTTTCCGATTTGCACAAATCTTCTCTTTTTCACTTAAAATCAACTGCGTTTACTCTAGTTTCCACTGCCATCATTTATCAAATGGTAATTAAATTTAACGCTATTGAAAAGAATTTAAACAGCCACCAATACTGGCCACGCATTACAACGCGCATACTCACAATGTAAACAGACCGATTGCAACTGGGTGTGTGCTGCATCGAATGCAGCTCCTCGCTGCCAGATGTAATGCCAGTAATATCTATACTATCGTACCACATCAAACTTCTATTTTTAATCACTTTTTATTTTGTTTCAACAAAATAAATAAAAATTCGCTTATAAATACAGTGGTACCTCGAGTTACGATGGTCCCCAAAATCGCCCTTTTATGTAAGTTTATTTTTTAAAATGCTTTTGTAAGTATATTTTTGGGGGTGTAAAAGGACTAGTCTATTTTACATTATTCCTTATGGGGATAAATTCGTTTGGTAATGGCACTTGAACAGCATTCTCGAACGAAAACAACATACAACAGATTTTTCCTGCAATATATTTGTCAGTTGCAAATTATTTTAGAGTAAGGTTGATGAAGTCATACGTCTGGCAGTGAGCATCTGGGGGGACTGCAGCTGCTATGTACGAGCCACCACTGCCCCTACCCTAAATCCTCCTTGTTCCTCTAAAATCATACTTTCGGTCTAATCCTGACTCTCCTTTTATAATAATTCTATTATATACTTTACCTGGTATGTATATTTAACAGGCTTATTACCCTATAATTCTTGCACTTTCTCTTGTCCCTTTTTCCTCTTTATTCAAAGGAATTACATATGCTATCTCTCCATCTTTAAGTAGCTTTCACTCCAAGACTGTATCCTCACCTGTTTTTAGCATCCTAGACTTAATCCCATCTGACCCAGCTGCTGATACAATTCAACAGAAACATCAGGTAAGATATAAAAAAAATATTTCTCAATTAAAAGTTATTATGTAGTTGCATGATTCTGATCTGCAGTTAGTTCATACAAATATTTATACAGTGGTACCTCTACTTACGAGCAGCTCAAAACTCGAACAATTATGTAAGTGTATTTTTGTAGGTGCTTTTGTAAGTGTATTTTTGGGGGTCTGAAATGGATTAACCTAATTTTTATTGTTTCTTATGGGAAAAAACTCCTTCGGTATTGGCACTTGAATAGCCGACTGGAACGAATTTTGCTCGTAAGTAGAGGTACCACTGTATATCATACCGGTACATTAAAATAGTCATTAAGGGTCACACCTTTCTAACAATGTGCAAAGTGAATATTACTTCACTACTATACGCACATTCCACCACCCCAAGTGAGGACATCTCCATTTGCTGTCAGTGCCATACTATGTTCTTTTCCCACTGCAACTTCAGTAACTTTTAACCCAGGTGAGATAGGAATGGTGCCAGAATACATTATTCCATCTGTTGGGATAAAACAAATATTTTTGGGATAAAACAAATATTTGTTCATGGTTAGCTATGGTGCTATAACTTCTTGCTACTTCAGGAAAGGTGATACTTGCATTAAAATATCTTATTGGTTCAAGGAAGCACCTAGTGCTGACAATAACAAAGTTGAAATTGCAAACTGAGAGCAAAACATTATCTACCAATAAAGTTTTCTACCAATCTGGCATTTCAACTGTACAAAACTTATTAATGTTGATTAATACACATTACATGATTAAACTATGACAATAATGTAATATTATCTACATACAGCTGAAAGCACTGTACAGTATTGGTATATTTTGCACAAGTATAATAAACTCATAGCCTACATTTGCCATTCTGTCTCATTTCATCCATTACTAGTTTGTAAGTAAAACTAAAGTTACTCTATAAAATGTATTTTTGTTAATATTTTATAGAGAATAACTATAGTTTT